>JARNGD010000103.1:0-136627 GCA_031001845.1 Achaetomiella virescens
CCGGTAAGCCTCTTGACGAAGTGACTGGAGCAGAGTACGAGTTTAGCCCCGACAGAGTTGCAAAGGCCCCGAAGTCTTTCAAAGGGATGGGAGGGGTCGAGAGGACAAATGCCCCGCCAGCTTTCAGCACCGCGAGCATTGCTACTATCGTCCATCTCTGATCTTGAGTTTAGCCCGACGTGGGCGCTAAGAAGAGGAGCAGCATCCACTAACCGATTTCTCGAAGCAAAGCGGTAACCAAACCTCGGGCCCAACCCCGAGCCTTGCGAGCCAGCGGCCATGATGCTGGTTTACAGCATCCAGCTCTTGATACGTAAATGAGCCGTCCCAGGCAAAAACAGCCTCAGCATCAGACATTCCTGCACTTTGTCTGCAATCACATCATGAACGCACCGCTCAATCGGCTGGATGGAATAGCTCTCATTCCACTCGCAAACGCGGTCCAAATTTGCCCGGCTCATGCACTTCAGAGAGCTCAGGGGCGCGTCAGGGGTGCTCGTGAGAATGCTCGACAAGATCTTGTCCAGCGTGCTGGCCACCAGCGCTCCCTGCGGCACCGACATGCCGAGAAAGACTTCTGTTCCATTCTAGAAACAGACTCAGGCTCGCCTCACCACGTTTTGCGAGGAGCCGGATCTTGTGTTGCTGTGTTGTTTGTTAGCGAGCATTCGTGACAACTTGTAAAGGGTTAGGGTTCAATAGAGCTGACTGGGAGCCAAGGCTCCGTTAAATTGACGGAATACCACCATGCCACACGGGAGTGGGGAAGGGGCGCGGGAGGAACCTTACAGGCGACAAGACAGGGCATGATGTCGATCTCTTGGTGGAGCTCCACAACACCAGGGCTGTGTCAAAAATTGACAGATCCGAATCTCCGGCCCGGAGGAACCGGGGTGGAACCCGGGCCAGATCGCCGATAATCTCCGCCTTGGCGCGGTCCATGGTTCGGGCGACGGATTCTCCATCATTGAGGAGGGACGGGCCACGAGAGGATCGCCGTGAGGTCTCCGCCGTGTAGAAAGCCGAAGTAGACGTCATCTTGACCGGTATAGCATCGCAAGAGCAACGCCCATGCTGTTCTGAGAACAGCAGCCAACCCGTCGGTATCTGTTGCTGACAGCGCCAGAAGTTTTTCCGCCTGCTCCACATCCACCGGGCTGACGAAATTTGTCGGGACGGAGCTGCGGAAGCGCTGACTGGACGACTGAGTATCGGGAACCGACATGGCGTTACCCCTTTCAGGGAGGTGTCCCAGTCGCTGACTTCGGTAGGCTTCATGGCCATGATTTTTTTTTGATTCGGGTGTAAATGTAATGGATTATGGGGATCGGATGCCCAAAGGGGTCGAATGTAAAGCCAGAAGCTGGAATGGAGATAGAAGATGGTGGTGGTTGGCTGTGTTGAGTTTGGTAGAGAGCACACAACACAGGACGAATTTTGTCAATGGGTAGAGCGAGTCTTCACCAAGGGTAAAGGTGAGACACTTGAGAAGTTGAAGAACGACTCGGCTATGCAGGGCAGGTCACTCGAGATTCAACAAGTCCTTGTCGCCGCTAGAGGACAGTACTGTCAGAGAAATAAACCCGCATCGATCACTCGGGATCGACAGGCCACCAATTATAGGATCCCCCCCGGCTTACTGCCGTCGGGTCGTCCGCCTTCTTTCTTTTCTTCCCGGTCTTGGCTTCTCGCTTCCCAACGAGGACGTCGGTGGGAACTTTCCGCAATCCCCAGAGAAACCGGTGTGTCTCCTTGATACACTACAGTAGCAACACGTGGTGACATGGCAAAACTTATTAGCCAGTTATTTTTGGGAATGTCAATGGATCCGTCGAAGAACTCGAGGCCCAGGACGCCTACCAGCTGGATAGTATCACGGCTAGATCGTCAGGCTTTAGCGAGGGATCGGCATTGGGTTTGCGTGATCGGGCAGGTCTGATAAAAACGTGCATTCATCCTAAGTCATTAAATGACAGAAACTTTTAGTCTTGCATGCAAGGGAACTTGGCATGCGCGTTCAGCTAACGCATTAGGTGCTGCGGATATCTACCCGGGCGGCCCGGGCCCCCACGACGGGTCGATCAGCTGGGGTTGGCGGTAAATAAACGGCCAATAGATTCAAGAGGCCAAGACCTGTGACAGTTGCTACATCTCGCTTGTCACCACAGCGTTGTATATACCAGCCGCATCGTGCAGGCGGAGCGGCAGCTTCAAGCCCCAAACGGGACGCTAAACCTACCTACATTGTGGGCGGCTGAGGTGCATCACCGCCGGGGTAATTCTCTGGCGAGGTGCGCCACTGACCGCATATGCTACGCTGGAGTAGGAATGTCGACTTTTCTCGCAAATTTCGCCATGGCCCCCCTCGAGGGGAGTCAAGGCCAACCCGTTCATGCCGATGCAGCACGCAGGTGCGCGTCACCGCCCTGCGGTTCTGGCATGCGTGGAGAAACCCAATTGGCGGCGTTCCTTGAAGTCGCTTTGTGGCGCTCATCGCCCGTTCGCCCGGTCAAGGTCCACCACGGCCCACGGCTGCACCGCGGCACGGCTCAGGTCGGCCGAACACATTTTCAAACTTCAGTGCCGAAGAAATGGAGGGGAGAAAACAGGATTTCAAAGACCCGTTCCCTGGCAGCAGCTAGTGGAGAAAGCTCTACCGCAAACCTGCTGTTGTATTCGGCCAGTTTCCCGGCCGTGTGTCGACGCAAGTGGCTGCCCGTCAATGATTACCCGTACACTTCTGGACACCTCGTCGAGGGACCGACATATTCACCTCTCCTGCCTTTCCTGTGGTAACGTTCCACCGTGGGGGCTGACTCGGGCCTGATCACAGCATGCGTTGTCACATCGCCCGGCGCCATGGAATAGAAGATAGGCCGAAGCTGACTTTTTGCCTCTCCCTTCCATGCTCTCAAGCCCGGATCAACGGGCCCAGGCCGATTACATAATGAGCTGAAGAAGATTCTTTGTATTGAAAAAGAATAACGGCATGAAAATCGATAACCAGCCCGGCAACCCAGGATAAATATATCCGCCCTGCGAGACATTTTGGGCATCGAAAAATACCAACCCCCAGTTTTTCTGCCCCTTCCTCTGAGCCGTAGGGCTTCCCGCTTGCGTGCTTTTGTTTGGTGTTTCAAACCGGCAGTTATGGCCCAAACGTCTCTCGTCGGGTGTACGCGCCTGGACGACTCTTTCGGTCCTCACGCCGGCGAATGTCGGGGCGGTTTTGACTTCACACTACTCTTTGAGGAGACCATCCTTACATTGGTTCCTGTGGGCGTTCTCCTCGTGGTGCTCCCTCCACGCGTCTGGTATTTGTGGAGGCGCACTAGGAAAGTAGCGGCAGGCAAACGCTCGTCGGCTATAAAGAGAGTAAGATTAAACCTCCCCGCCTATGCAGCTTGTCACTTCTGATATCCCAGATGAGTGCTTTGCTAACTTTTCGCGTCAACTGTGCAGTCTGCCTGGACAGCCTTGGGTGCCCTGCAGCTCGCTGTGTTGATCCTTTGGATAACCCCGTCCGCCGCCCGGACGAGCACCACTCTGGCCGCCGCTGCCCTCACCTTTGTTTCCACTCTGGGCCTCTCTCTCCTCTCATACGTCGAGCACACACACGTGTTGTCCGGCCTTCATCCCTCATCAACACGTACCTGCTAGCCACGCTCCTATTCGACATTGCCCACGCTAGGACTTTGTGGCTCCGTGCTGCGGATCAGCTGAATCAATGCATTGCCTACGTCTCCACAGCCGTGGTTGTAGTCAAGGCCGTTGTTCTCGTGCTTGAGGCCATGGACAAGCGTCGTTCGCTGCGTCCCGAGTACCGGGCTTACCCACCTGAGGCCACTAGCAGCATCTATAACCGGTCTTTTTTCTGGTGGCTCAACCCTTTATTCAAGCAGGGCTTTAGCCGGGAGCTGGACGTCGACGACTTGTTCGTGCTCGATAAGCATCTTCAGGCGTCATACGGTTACAAGCGGTTTCAGACAGCCTGGGATTCCAGTACGTGTTCTTCGACTCCCATTTCTCTCTCTCATCTTTTCCGTTCTCCCTTTTCAGCCCTTTTCCCGCTCTTCTCTTTCCCTTCCCTTTCTTTCTTTCTTTCTGGTTCTTCTTAATCTTTCTTTCCCATACGCCATGAACTCTCTGGTACTACCCTCCCACCCTCATTCACCACTAACTCTTTCCTCTATTTATTTCCACCTTCTCCCTCTCTCGTACCCGCCGCCGTGTACTCGTTCACTTACACATAATAGTCACTAAAAAGTCGGCCCACTCTCTCCTGGGCGCTTCCTACGGTGTACTCAAATGGCCTGTCCTCCAGACCATCCCGCCACGTGCCTGCTTCACTGCGCTCTCTTTCTGCCAGCCGTTCCTCATCAACCGGGCCATTACCCTATCTCAGGAGCCGGTCATAATGAGACAACGCAAAGAGCCTACGGCCTCGTTGGCGCGTACTTCTTCGTCTATGTCGGCATTGCGGTCTCCATGGGCCAGTACCAACACCGCACCTACCGCACAATTGCCATGCTTCGCGCCGGCCTCATCTCCATCATCTACCGCAAGACGAGCACCGTGAGTCTGAAGAGTATTGACCCAGCCGCATCAATGACTCTCATGAGCGCCGATCTGGAGCGCATCGTTCAAGGGTTCCAGACGATGCACGAAATCTGGGGCAACACTATCGAGGTTGGCGTTGCCATCTACCTGCTTGAACAACAGCTAGGCGTCGCGTGCGTTGTGCCCGTTGCGGTGTCCATTCGTAAGTCCCTTGGCAGTCCTCACGCAACGGTCATACTCACGATTAACGCACGATAGTGTCCCTGTTGGGTTCCATCTTCGCGATGAACTTCATCATGTCCCGCCAGGCCATGTGGCTCGAGGCCATTGAGAAGCGCATTTCGGCAACCTCTGCCATGCTGGCGTCAATGAAAGGCGTCAAGATGTGCGGGTTGAAAGACACGCTGCTCTCTAGTCTGCAGCAGCTGCGTGTGGACGAGCTGCGCATCTCTAAGAAATTCCGGAAGTTGATCATCTGGAATATGGTCTTCGGTAAGCTTAGTGCTCTGAATAGCATGACCAAAAGGTAGTGGCTGATCGACAATATTAGCCTACGTAACCCAGGTTTTCGCGCCGGTTCTCACTTTCACTGTCTTCTCTGTCCGTGCCGGTGACAGCGGAGACTCGACCCTGGACACAGCGCGCATCTTCACGTCGCTGTCACTTTTTGCCTTGCTCTCGGAGCCTTTGGCTTCACTTGTCATGGCACTCGCTGCCTACTTGGGAGCCGTTGGCAGCTTTGTCCGCATACAGCAGTTCCTCGAGTCGGAGGAGCGTCCGGGCATGCCCAATGCTGAGGAGCTGGCAGAGAAGCCCAAGATTGACGAATCCGCCCCCGATGCCATTGTCGTTCAGGGGGGCAATTTTGGATGGGACGAGAAAAAGGAGCCCCTGCTGAAAGACATCAATCTGTCAGTCCCATGGCGGAAGCTAACCATGGTCGTCGGTCCAGTAGGCTGCGGCAAGTCGACTCTGTTGCAGTCCCTTCTTGGTGAGATCCCAGCACTAGCAGGGTCAGTGCGCCTCGGAACAACAAGTATTGCGTACTGCTCCCAAGACCCGTGGCATATGAACGGCACGATTCGGCAAGCCATTGTGGGCTGCAATGCGTACGATGAGAAGTGGTACGCCCGTGTGGTACACGCATGCGCTCTCAGAAGAGACTTCCGAGAGCTGCCCATGGGCGATTCCACCAAAATCGGAAGTGGAGGAATTGCCCTAAGCGGTGGACAGAGTCAGCGTATCGTAAGGGCCATTCTACGCCGATTATTCGTTGGAGACAGCGCTGATTCATTACTATAGGCGCTTGCCCGGGCAGTATATGCTCGGAGGAAAATTGTAATTCTGGACGATGTTCTGGGTGGGCTCGACAACGCCACTGAGAATCATGTCTTCCACAGCCTTCTCGGCGAAAAGGGACTTCTTCGTCAGATGAACGCTTCTGTGCTCATTGTTTCGTCATCCGGTATGGCCAACTACAACCCCCAAATGCCCAGAGACGCTAATCAACTCGGCAGTTAAACGGCTCCCATTCTCGGACCACATAGTGTGTCTCGGCCCGGACGGGGAGATCGACTCCCAGGGCACATTCGCTGAACTCAACGATGCCGGGTGTTACGTGACCTCTTCTCTCTTCCTCGTGCTGACTGGTCCTACACATCCGAAGATGACGATGAAATAATCCAGGTTAGACTTGACAAGGAACAAGAGGGCTTGGCCGTCACCCAGCCAAAGGAAGCAGACTCCAGGGCCTCGCTTACATCAAGCGAAACCGCATACCCTGGTGACGGCGAGGATGAAACCAGTCGGAGGACCGGCGACGTGCAAATATACCTGTACTACATCAGGTCCGTTGGCTGGTGGGCGACTCTCATCTTTGTGTTTGCCATTGTCGGCTTCGTTTTCTGCATTTCCTTTCCGAGTGGGTCGACCTTTCTGTCTCGTGCTCACATTGTTCTTTTAATGGTGAACTTTGCTGACTGCTCTTAACAGCTGTCTGGGTACAATGGTGGGCTGCCTATAACGAAGATGACCCCAATGGCAACCTGGGATACTGGCTTGGCATATACGCCATGCTTGGGGGGGTCGGCATCGTGTGCTTGTTCATCAGCTGTTGGTAAGTAGTAATTTCCTCGAGAGCTGAACATCTAGTCCATGCTAACAAGGACGCAGGCAATGATCATCACCATGGTGCCACGATCCGGAGAGAGGTTCCACTTCGCCTTGCTCAACACAGTCCTCAGCGCCCCTATGTCATTCTTCGTCAACACAGATTCGGGTGTCACCCTGAATAGGTTCAGTCAAGACCTTCAACTGATCGACATGGAATTGCCCACCGCGGCACTGAACACCTTCGCAAGTACGTATCTCTTTCCCTATTCTCCTAGCACTGTAGATTGACGTCGTCCCAGCTTTTGTCCTCTGTCTTGCGCAGATGGCTCTTATCGGTTACGGATCGGTCTACGCAGCCATTTCATTCCCCATCGTGCTGCTGTCGCTATATCTTATTCAGAAAGTATACCTGCGCACCTCCCGGCAGTTGCGCCTCATGGACCTTGAGACTAAGGCACCACTCTACTCGCTCTTCGAGGAGTCACTGAGCGGTATCGCGACAATCCGCGCCTTTCAGTGGCAGGATAAGTTGAACGAGAAGAACCACGAACTACTCGATCGCTCGCAGCGGCCGTTTTATTTGCTCTTCGCAGTTCAGCGTTGGCTCACGCTTGTCCTCGATCTTGTTGTCGGGGCCGTTGCTGTACTGTTGATGGTATTGGTAGCCGAGCTTCGCGGCACCGTGGCTGCAGGCGGCGTCGGCCTCGCTCTTCTTAACGTGATACAGTTCAGCCAAAATATCAAACTGCTAGTCACATTCTGGACGACTCTCGAGACACACATCGGCTCTGTCGCCCGTATTAGGAGCTTCACCGAGACAACAATGCCCGAGGACCTGCCCGAGGAGAAGCAGGAGTCTCCACCTGGCTGGCCATCGGAAGGCGCGATTGAGTTTGACAATCTTTCAGCTGCTTACAGGTGAGTTCCTGACATGTAAGGTTGACTTTTGGCTAACAGAAATGACCTTTCTTCAGCCGCGGTGACCTTGTCCTGAAACAAATTTCCCTATCCATTAAGGCAGGAGAAAAGATCGGGGTCTGCGGCAGGACTGGCTGTGGAAAGACCTCCCTTATCATGACTCTCTTCCGCCTCGTGGATATGCAAAGCGGGTCAATCCGTGTGGACGGAGTGGACATCGCCACACTCCCGAGGCAAGAGGTCCGCAGTAAGATTGTGGCCGTGCCCCAGCACCCTTTTCTGCTCAAGGGCTCTGTGCGTCTTAATGCGGACCCGATGGGGCAAGCATCCGATGAAGATATCGTAGCGGCGCTCAAATGCGTACAGGTGATGGAAGCTGTTGGGAAGAACGGCGGCCTGGACGCTGATGTCGACGACATGAACTTTTCAGTCGGGCAAAAGCAGTTGTTCTGTCTTGCTCGAGCAATGCTACGCCCCAGTACTATCCTCATATTGGACGAGGCCACCAGCAGGTTGGGCTTCTTTCTTTCACATTCCTCATCGTTCCCCAGCTTCTACAGCTTGGCTGACACATCCGACAGCATCGATGCAAAGACAGAAGAGACCATGCAGCGTCTTATTCGCAGGAAATTTGCCAACCACACCATCATCGCCGTGGCTCACAGGATTGAGACTATCATGGACTTTGATAAGGTGGCCGTGCTTGACGCAGGAAGGCTTGTTGAGTTTGACAATCCATACAACCTCCTTGATGTTCCAGGGTCTGCATTTGGAAAGCTGTATCACACGGCATTGGCTGAGGAGGACCAGGACCTGGATAAAAGGAATGAAGCTTAATGCATGGAACAGAACATAACTAAAGCTTGTATCTTTACCACCGCAGCTGTGGAACTTCATTTCTCATATTTATGACGTCCACCCTTTGTACTTGTGCAGCTCCTCCAACCATGCCAAATCCACCACAGCAGGTAACGTGCATGATAAGCGAGCGACCAGGATACTATGGTATCAGGCAAAATTAACCCCAGTGGGGCTTGTACCGACAAGGATCCTGACAGGAGGGCGCGTCTCAACACCAAGTACCCAAATCCCCAATATCAATATTAGAAACGCGTATGCATGCCGTTGGCCTGCTTCACAGCCTCACACCTATCAGGCATACTATCTAATTTTTCCTTCAGGAATTCCAATGGAACTACATCCCAAGCTTCTTGCACAGCTACACGTAGTAACGTATTTTATCACCTAATGCAACATATCACCTAATGCAACACGGCCCCACCAAAACTACACATTCTGACTTTCAACGCCGAAATTAAATCCAATCAAGATATAAATATCTAGTAAGCTACATGAATCGAATCCTGAATCGAAGCTCCATCAGATTCCTGAATATTAGGACAGTTCTTCTACTTGTACCCAGGCAATCTACAGATGCCGTAGAGCCGTTATATTGTAGCACCCTCCTCCTATTTGCTTTGCACCCTCCTTTCTAAAAGCTACAGCCCTTCTTCGGCCATCAAAATGCCCCCCTAGGCAACGTACGACGACCTCCTAGCCTATTTCTTTCTCCTCTACCTTGCATTTTCGGCCCTAAGGCGGCTATTTTCTTCGGCAAGGAGTATAGCGCTATACATCGCTAGTTGGGCGCATTTAGCTATATAGTAGAATGCCTCATCTATTAGGCTAGCCTTAGTTAGTAGTAGGCCCGCCTCTATCCATTCGATGCTTCTAAAAGGCCTAAACCTAGGCTTCGACTTCGAGGATATTATAAGGCATTTAGAATAGTAACTGGCTATCCGAGGGTCCTGGTTATAGCTAAAGTAAGGGACTAGGTATATAGGGTCTTAGCTATGAAAGTACCTATTATAGATCGAAAGGGATAATTCCAATAGCCTAGAAGGCTGCTTTGATTATTTTCTCGGTAATTGTTTGAGTCCTAGCTTAGAGGTAAAGCTCGAGGAAGTCGGCTTTATCGATGTAGTAGACCTCGAGCTAGGCCTTCTCGAGTATAAGCCGGCTATATATCGTCTTGAGTAGTGAAAAGCATCCTATATCGAGGGCTTATATAAGATATATCGAACTTGGTAGTAGGTAAAGCTAGATTAATCTAGTCATTATAGCAGAAATCGTCGAACTCCGTAGTTAGATAGCTCCTATAACTATTAAGGAGAAGTAGCCGATATATGCTAGTTGTATAATACTATATATATTTCTCGAAGACCTCTATAAGCCACTTATAACCAAGATCATCGTTAGTCTAGCCGTTTTCGCTTAGCCTAATCGTCTAGTCGGATAGGATTCCTATATAGTACTAGGATAATTAATAGACCTTACCTTCGAAGATGATAGTCGGAGGGAGGGCCTAACCTATAGCGTTAATTCTCTTGATAATTATAACGAAGTTCTAGTTACCTAGTTACGTAGCCTTAGGCCGGCCCTTTATTTTCTTTTACATAACTACTTTTATAGTAGAGATAACGCCTATCTAGAAGCTAGTCTTATCGAAGTTGTAGATATCCTCTACTACGATGCCGAATTGCTGAATTATAGTATATAAACCCGGTCAAACTAAGCCTTAAGCAGGTTAAGGTCTTCGCATTTAGCCTGACGGTAGTTTATTTACAAGACCATTACGTCTTTAGTTTATCGTACCGCTTTATAAATCGCGAGACCTAAAGCTGCCCGACGGATATATTAGGTTCGCATTTCTAAAGTAGTAGGTCCGCTATCCTTCATACGAACGGCAACGTTGGAGCAAGGCCGCGTTCGTCTAACGAGATGATCCTCTAGAGCAGGGTTTGCTCCTCGGTTAGTGTCAATTTACGATTAGCAGCTTAGCTATTACTTCGCGATACCTAGCCCTGAAGACGACGGCTTAGCGTAGCGTATAAGACCTAATATAAAGAAGCAATAGCTCGAATACTAGCGAGTTGACCTGAATAGATAAATTCAAGAGCAAGTTCGAGTCTCTTTTCATGTAGGACATCCGAAATAGACGACATTATAATGCTATTGCGCGTATATAGTAGGACCGCGTTCCTCGAACGTAGGTTCAAGGGGGGCGGCAGGGGTATAGACAGGGGGGTGTTGCATTAGGTGATATGTTTCATTAGGTGATAAAATACGTTATATCGTAGCCCTCTTCTCTGGGAAATGCCTCTAAATATAGTCCTTCATCCAATTCCAGACATCTTCGATTGGGTTCAAATCAGGAGAATATAGCGGCCATTCGATTGTCGAAATCTTCGGGATTGACACTCTACTTGTATCAAAGCAGCCGAATGGCTCGAGGCTCCATCTTGTATAAAGATATAGCCAGGAGAGTTTTAGGTGTAGATTATAGGAATAATCCTTTAAGAGAACGACTCTACCATAATTGCGCCCTAATCTTTCTCCTAGAAAATCCCTAGCCCTTTGCCTGCAAGCCCTGAGAAGCATCTACAGAACATCTGGCCGCCTCTTCGTTGAACTCGCTCAACAATGCAAGGAGGATTAAGCTCTTCCCCTTACCGACGTGTAACCTAGGTACGCGTATGCCGGCCGCCTATCACCTATATTTCGTCATACCAAAGCACCTGATTAAAATTAGGAGGGTTTTCGGCAAAACGAAGTCGGTGAAGATGGTTGGGTTCTAAAATAGGGGGTTTTCGACGAGCGACGTAGCGTTTAAATCCTGCTTTTCGGAGGGCGTATCGTACGGTGTACTTAGAATAGTCCTAGCCGAGAGCGGCAGGGATATGCGACCAGGCTATTCGTCGGGCGGCCTTAGAGGAGGTAACGAAGGTAATCAGCTTGTCGATTTGAGCTTGGGAAAGTAGGCCCTTTCGTCCTGACCGTCGGCGAGGAGTAACAAGGTGCGTAATAGAGTATCTGACTTAATCGTACGTAACGCCGAGATATTCTGCAATGCGATTGTACGACCAGCCTGCCTCGTAGAAAGTCTTGATCTGGAGGCGCTCGTCTCTCGAGAGGTCGCTCGATCGGCCAGGCTGTAGGGGGGTCGACGGTATACCTGCTTCGTCCGACATATTTGCTAGCGATTTGGCTAGAATAGTTGGTGAAAACGCGACGAGGGAATTTTGGGTACTTGGCGTTGAGACGCGCCCTCCTGTCAGGATCCTTGTCGGTACAAGCCCCACTGGGGTTAATTTTGCCTGATACCATAGTAAGCGAGCGACCACCTCTCCCCACGAAGTGACACCTTTAACCTTAGTACCCAATTTTCTCAACAACCCAACATGGCATCTACTTCGAAGGAAGCCTAGATCATCTTGGCCCTCGAGGCTCTTCAAAACGATAGAGATCTCAATGTATCAACCGCAGCCAAGATCTACAACGTCCCCCGCAGTACTCTTAGGCACCGACGCGCCGGCCGGCCTGCACGGTGCGATACTCCAGCCAACTCGCGTAAGTTTATAGATCTAGAAGAGAAAACGATACTTCAGTATATAATTGAGCTATCTGAACGCGTATTCCCACCCAGGTTGAGTGGTATGGAAGATATAGCCAACTAACTGCTACGCGCACGCGATGCGCCCCCTATCGGCAAATGCTAGGCTTATAATTTCGTCAAGCGCCAGCCAGACCTCCGTACGCGTTATACGCGCAGATACGACTATTAGAGGGCTAAGTGTGAGGATCCGAAGGTCATCGGAGAGTGGTTTTCACTCGTACGAAATACTAAGGCAAAGTACGGGATTGTCAGGATATAGAAAGGGGGTCCGGGGTTCCGGGGCCCACCTGCCGAGGAAGTGGGGATGGATCGGCGCCGGGTGGCTAGTACGCCCCGTCCACGTGGCGTATAGGGGGTAACACATCATTAGGTTTCACATCTATTGTAGGCGCGTACGCAGCGTCTGAATAGTGTTGCATAGCTATTTCAGAGCCGTAGGATATAGGAGCGCAAGGCTAGTCGACAGGCTATAAGAGGGGTATAGGGCAACCTGTAACGGGCTGAGCCCTGGGCAGGCCTCGGCCACCCTCGGCCAACCCCTAACCCTCGTGCGCGCCCCTGCCCCTGAACGTCAACACCAACATCGCTGGCAGCGACCCTCATCGTGCCTTCCTCTTTCGGGTTGTTGCCTTCCTCTGGTCAGGCAGAGGCCACGTCACTCACTTCGCCATGTCCTTCCCCCTCTTCCTCGTTCCCCTTCTTCCTTCTTTCTTCTCTCCTTCTTCTTTTCTCCAAGATTGGATGTACTCGTAGAGTCGTCATCAGATAGTTGAAATACACTCCTGAGACCGTTACACAACCAAAGGAGAGAGGGAGGCAGAGTTCAATGTGATTCCTTCCTAACCCCTACCTCTACGTCTACGGTGCTTAGTGATAGCTACTACCTTGCTTATACTCCTTCACTTCAGCTATAATATTCTAGGCTTAGCCCTAATACGTTGAACTCTCTACCCTATAAGGGCGCTGAACCGCTGGGGATAAGCTATGGCACCTATTTTGCGTTCTCGCGCTACGTTAGAATAGCTCCCTTACGGCTCCTAATCATCTAACGTCTTCTTAGCTACTTTCAATTCTCAGCCTTCTACCAATATAGTCCGACGAGAGCGTAGTTATTATATTAGTAGCGCCTAAGTTGCGCCTACGGACCCCTTACCCTTAGACCGCGAGAGAGAGCTTGCCGAGGAAGAGCGTCGTCTAGACGAATAGCTTGCTCTTGCCTGCTAGGAAAGTGTTATACGCTAAAAACGAGCCGAGCTAGCGCAACTCCAATGCTAGGATGCTAAATTCAATCTTGCTCTAGCTAACGTAACCCCTAATACCAATCCGGTTGTTACCGCCGACCCTCTTTCGACCCCTAATACCACGCTTATAGAAGCTGCTAGTACGGCGTCTACCTCGCTTATAGCTACTACTATCCCTATTAGCGCTGCTCCGTCGCTCTAATATACCCCGACTCTTAAATATCTATCCTATTTAGGGGGCAGTAGTACCGACCTCTATAACTTCCTCTACGACTGCAAGTCTAATTTCTAGCTTCTAGGAGATCTTCGCTAAAGAAGCGACTATATAGCTTATACGGTTAGCTGCCTCGAGGGTCCTTTCAAGAATGCTTAGGTTAAGTACATCGCTAAATAAGAGATTAACCCCTAGTTTAACTCGGCCTCTCTTTCCTAGAAAGAATTTGTAGGCTTCCTCTAGGACTAGTTAGCTAACCTAGAAACCTACGTACTTAATATAGCTTCGGCGCTTGATCGCCTCTCCTAAGGAGAAACCGAGATAGTAGTCGAGTTTGTGGACCGCTATACTACCCTCCTTGCCGACCTTCCTTACTACGTTGAGGACCCCTAGCGAGTAGTTTAGCTAGTCCCTAAGTTCCGACCCGAGATCCGTCTTACTCTTAGCTATTAGAGTAGCTTGCCTAATACGCTCCTATAGCTAGTAAACGCTATACGCTAAATTGAAGATAGTTAGCGAGTAGCTAGCATATCGGCTTACCGACCCCCGTCCTAGAGCCTATTGATCGACCCCGCTATTCCTATACCGCTTGCCAATAGTAAAACCGCTACGCTAGAGCTAGGAGCTTACTAAGCTTAGCTTTATAGTAAAGTATCGCCTAGAACCTAAAATACTGCTAATAGATTTTCATATAGACTAGACTATACTACTAAAAAGAGCAGCGAGAATATAGGGAATCCGATATTGATAGTTCTAGAAGAACGTTAGGAGCGGGATAAGGCGTATAGGGAGGAACCCGAACGCCCTCCTCTTCTAGCGGCCCTAATATTGTATATACGCCCGCTCACTATCTAGGAGAGTATAGTATTTGTGCCCTAGAGGACCGTAAAATATAGATAGAAGAGGAGGAGTTCGCTTGTAGCCTAGCGCGCTCGGGGTATAGAACGCTGATTATAGGCGTAGTGCTAGCGCTAGATAGGTATATAGGCGAGGTCCTTAAGTGGACTAATACCAGGGTATGCCCGAGGGAAGAGGGAAAGGCTTATACGGATGATGCCGCTCGGCTGAAGGCGTGCTTGGACGCTATAAGGGGCGTTGAAGCGCCTATTGAGCATTGACGATAAGTAGGCGTATAAGAAACGCCGAAGTGCTAAGTAGGCACCTATGGGGCGCCTATAAAGCGATGAAGTATAGCTCGTGTTTACTATACGCGTATGCTGGTGCCTGGGGGCTGCCGGGCATACTAGGAGTAAGGCGCTTGATCCCTATAGATCCCTAGAAGTTGCGTCCGACAAAGAGGATGCGCCTGACTAGCGTAGGCCTCTGGTAGGGCTATACGTAGGAGGTATCTATATTCTAGGACAGAGTGGGGGGTCCCTACCATTGCTATAGGAGAGGGTCTACTAGGCGTAGTTAGAGGACGAGTAGGTGCGCTTAGAAGTATGGAGAGCGATGGGCTTAAGCTATATATAAGGAGAGGACGGGTATTAACCTTCAATAGCCGAATTTTCGCCCTAGTAGCGATACGATATAAGCTGCTCGAGAGCTACTATAACGCAAAGATAGCGGGCTATCATGGTATTAGAAGGACTTAGTAGAAGAAATGCGGCTATAGTAGGGGAGCAGAGCAGGTACATAGCAAATGCTTTATAAATGGGTTTACCCTAGACGGCGTAGACGAGCTATACTAAGAGCTATAGGCAAGCAACGAAAATGCAATAGTAGTATAAACAACTACGAAACGATACTATTGCAAATAAAAAACGAAGCACTACTATATCTCGCGGCCTACTACTCGCTATTACTTCTTGCTACTATACGTCTTCTTCCGCGTAGAACCGTCCTACAAGCTTATTAGTAGCGTATAGCAAGCGGTATAATTAAAGAAGTATACCTTCGGGTTAGAAGCAGCACGCTTCTGACCACCCTTCGTACCGCCCTTCTTCGTGCTATAGCCGCCCCTAGCGTTTAGGCTCTACTCGTTCGATGCTTCACCGTTATTCGCTTACTCCTTGGAAGCCTCTATAGGGCAATATTTATACTCATTCTAAGGCTCTTTATTCGTATTATTGACGGGACCCTTGGGACGGGCCTCGCCCTTATAGCGCGTAATGAGCTCGTTCTATACTAGTCAATAGCGAACGAAAATGATAACAATATATATATTAAACGCTCTATCATTGCCCCCTAGTTTAAGAGAACCTTTCTCTACGCCCTTTTGATGTTGGATATACGAGTATTAAGCAACTTCGTAGCGCTTATGCTCTTCGCAAGCGCCTTTTCAAGGGATTTAAGTCGCTTCGTTACTAGCGATAAGTCTATAGTAGAGGCAATACTATTAGGGGTAGGCGGCTTCTCGACTACGCTAAAGCGGCGAAGATATAGCTTAAGCATTTCCTCTACCTCGCGATAGGCTCCCTACTAAGTAGCAAAATCGTTCGAACGCGTAGCTAGAGGGGGACCGTAGGTCGTTAAAGATTAAATAAAACGGCGGCTAAGGCGGTCCATTTCTTCGCCAAGTTTATAGTACTAGAATAGTTAAAACGCTATTTAAAACGCTATTAAGGCGCTAGGGATAAGCACTATACTCTCGTCCTAGTAGGGATAGTAATATTTATCTCGAGCGATAGCCTAATTGCGTGCCTAATGCTTCCTTTAGTATCTATATCGCTATAAGTATACAATAAATATACTATAATCGCGCTAGGGATAGCGCTTTAGAGGGGACAGTACTATAGGGCAAGTATAGTTATGCTTTACGCAATACGTATATCGGCTACCGGAATTACGTTGGTCGTAGCATATACTAGATCGTCGATCGTAAGGTTATTGTCGCTAATTGTAACGGTCCCAGGAGTATATTGCAACTAGCTGGTGACGACTCTACGAGTATACTAAACTTAGGGAAAGAAAAAGGAAAAGAGGGAAAATAGCTATTCTAGTGGTGAGCGCTCCCTATAACTAGAGGGAGGCTATAGGTTATGTCGTCGCCTGAATGCCTAGCGCCGTTGTTAGGGGCAACGAGCCTAGGGGTTCGGGGGCGCCGGGCCGGGGCGCCGGGCCCGGCTCCTTGGCCGAGGGCCGCCGAGGCCCCACATCGGGCTCAGCCGTTACACTCGTTAGTGTAACGGTCTCAGGAGTGTATTTCAACTATCTGATGACGACTCTACGAGTACATCCAATCTTGAAGAAAGAAGAAGAGAAGGAGAAGAGGAAGAGAACGAGAAGGAAGAGGAAGGACGTAGCAAAATGGGTGACGTGGCCTCTGCCTGACCAGAGGAAGGCAATAACGGTAATAACCCGAAAGGGGTAGGTACGATGGGCGTCGCTGCCCGCGATGTTGGTGTTGACGTTCAGGGGCAGGGGTACGTACGAGGGTTGGGGTTGGCCGAGGGTGGCCGAGGCCTGCCCAGGGCTTAGCCCGTTACATTACCCCCCTCCCCTCCCTCCGAGGAGGTGTCGTCTCTCGTTATCTTCCTGTGGGTGGTCTCAAATCTATCTAGAGCCTCCGTCTCCAGGAAGGCATTCAATGGTTCCTACGTGGGCCGTATATAGCCCACCTACTTGACTAGCACTCTTGTTCTGCCTCTTGTCTCCTTAGCTTGGAGGATTTCTTCGACTTGCTATTCCCTTTCGCCGTCTGAGCTGTCCTCTAGGACTATTGCTAGGGGTTAGGTATCGTCCTGCTTCTATAATAGTAGTGGATCATCGCCGGCTCTCTTCAACTATATAATGTAGAAGACGTTGTAAATGCCTGGTGGTATCTAGGCGGCAGGCGTGTGAACCGATTAGTTCTATGACTATAACTTGGCGTTAAGCTTAGTCGAGTTTCTTCGAAGGCCGGTCAGTCTTGACGTTCTTTAGGCGTAGCTATACTTTGTCCCCTATATAGAACTGTTCAGCCGCTTACCGGTCTCGGTTTACGTATTCTTCTGCTGCTCTTATATAGCGGCCATTATAGCTTGTACCACTTCTATTGCCTCCTTGAGTTTAGCGATAAAAGCCTTGCTATAGGCTACTAGGGATCTTCTAGTGGTGCGTAGTTTCTCCCGTACGCTGGTCAAGTCGAGGATGTCTACATTATAGCTATATATTAGGAAAAAGGGGCTGATTCCTATCGATGTTTGTGACGAACGGTCTGTCCCTACGTCTAAGAGGGACTCCTGAAGGTTGACTGGGGTCGGGATAACTGTTTGGTAGAGCCAAAAGGTCTACAACAGAAAGCATAATCGATGCAACTATCTTAATAGTACTAGTGTATAAAGACTGTGATTGCTTACTGGAGAGCTCCTAAAGCCCTCTAGAACGAGTGACTATATACTAACTATATTGTATGCTCTTAAGTGCTCTCGAGAGCTCCCTAGAGCTTCCTACTCTTAAGTGCTCTCGAGAGCTCCCTAGAGCTCTTTCTAATTGGCCCAATCCTAGGAGCTCTCTCGTGCTCTCGAGAGCTCCTTAGAGCAGCTCCTGATTGGCTCTAATAATTGGCTCGGGTACGCCCTACGCTCCCGTAGGTTATCCTACTTACAACGCTCCTATTGGCCTATTTTATAATACGATGCCCCCTCTCTAAGGTCGACGTCCCGGCGACTATACTCCTTCTACATCCTAAAATAGCGCTAATAGCCCTACCTTCTAACTTATAGGAAATCCTCCTTCCCTATCCTACTATTCTTGTTCGTTATAGCTAACCGTATTCGAAAGAGAAGAGTTCAAGCTAGGTCGAGTACCTAACGTCGATTCCGTCTTGCCGACCTAACCTCTTCGGGCTTCCTAATGCCTAAGTGTTCGTACTACTACGAGCATAGGCTCGATTGCCAAGTATCTAGCATATCCAACGCTATAATTATTGCAACCGCGTTAACTATCCTTCTTGCGATGTCTAGGGTATCGATCCTAGAATATATAAGTTTTTCCCTTCCCCTAGCCGTAGCTCTACTTTCCTGACGACTTTAGTTCGTTCCTTTATTTCCGAGAAGGATAGGCTTGATTAGGAAGAGGAAGAAACCTTAGCAAAGCTTCTCCGTCTTCGTAAATAGAAGCGTGCCCTCGAAGAACAGGTAAAGAAAGCGGTATCTTAGGAGTTGCGGGATATCTCGGAGCTAGAGCGGAGGAGGCGTTAGCTACTTCGTCTATAAGTCCTTTGGTTACCTCCGCCCCTTTAGACCCCTATATTGGGTTCGACTAGCTGGCTGATCCCTCTATAGATTTGAACGTTGTTGGGGGAGGTCCTTCGTTCCTAGCCTCCTAGGGTTCTAGCGGTAGAAGTCCTCTAATTTCTTAGGGTAGTGGAGGTTCTTAACGGGTTCCTATAAGTTGTCTTCGTCTAAAGTCTAGCTATTTGACGAGGTATTCGAGTTGTCGTTGTTAATTATAAATCGAGAATTTCTTCAATATCCTATTCTTCTTCTTCGTCTTTAGCCTCGATGTCGGTCTTAAGCGTATACTCCTAGATGCTAGTTCAAAAGTGAAATATAAAAGACGTTCGTCTACAACCTTATTATTACTAGTAAGGATAGTCGATAGTTGGTGTTTCCGATCTTTTCCTCGATCTTGAATAGTCTAATCTTCTTAAAGTCGAGTTTCTTCGATAGTCGTTTTGTCTATAGATTTCATAAGATAAGGTAGACTTTGTCTCCCCTCTCTAGGCGAGGCCCCTCGAGCCGATTCTTATTATAGTACCGCTTTATCTAGTCCCTAACGAACTCGAGTTCCTACTTTAGTCTATCGTATAAGGCGTATATTTGTTCTACCTTTACTACCGCCCTAGGTACTATAACGTCTGGTCCCTAGTATAAGTCTACTTTATAACCAAAGTTCGCGAAGAATAGTATGACTTTTATAGTCTCGGTATAGTAGTATTATATATGAGTTAGGCACTAGTAGCAGGTCGACCTAATCGTTTATTTGAAGTTGATATAGCACTATAGTATTGTTCGATGATCTAGTTTATCCGTTCTATCTATCTATCTATCTAAGGGTAGTAGGCTGACAAAGGCTTGCTCTTGACTCCGAGCTTCGTCATTAGGGCCTTCTAAAATTTTGAAACGAACTTAGTATCTCGATCTATAATCACTCTTCTAGCTATCTATAGACTAAGGTAATATTCCTATAGATTACATCTATAAGTTGCTCTACCGTCTAGGTCTCTTTATATAGGAGGAAGTATATCTACTTGGTAAGTCGATCTACTATTATAAGGATGCTGTCGTACTTCACTCCTATTATTATGTCTTCGAGGCTAGTAGCTTTGTAATAAAGTCTATTATAACCGAACTCTATAGTCGTTCCGCAACTAATAAAGGTTGTAAAAGGCTATAAGGCTTATTTAAGGCCTTTACTTTCTTAAATATAGTATTTGAACGACTTCTACTATAACTTTCGGAAGTTCGGGAAGTCGTAATACTATCTGACCTTCGCAATGGTCTTAGCAATGCCTAGGTATCCTCCGAGTTTCGACTTGTAGATTTCTTCGACAAGGAAGTTGTATTATAATACGTCATATAGGCCTTGCCCTTATACTAAAGAGCGTTCCCTTGTCGGTAGACTCCCTATCTCCTAAGGTAGTAGCAATTCCGTTCCTATTCCTCGATCTAGTTTAGGGTATCCAGCATCTATTGCTATCCCTTATCCTAACATTCTTCTTTAAAGATAGTACAATACTCTAAGATCTATTATAGAGGGTATATATTAGGCTCTATCTCTATTGCTAAGACATAGCGACTTTATAGTTGTTAGTCGGTTAGGATTCATACCTCAATAAACTATCTAGCTATTGTCTAAATAATAGTAGTACTATCTTAGTGATTCCGTTAAAGTGATCTATCCTCCTACTTAAGGCGTCCGCGTATATATTTTCTAAGCCTTTCTTATAGCAGATCGTGAAGTTGAACTAGGATAAGAAGTTTGATTAGCAGATATATCGTCCGCTTACTAGTTTCTTTATAGTCGCGAAGTATACTAGGTTCTTATAGTCTATATGAACCTATACTTTGTAGATCGTACTACTAAGATATAGTCTCATTCTCTAAATACTTCGATAATAGCGAGTAACTCCTTGTCGTATATTAGGTAGTTCTTCTAAGGTCCTTGGAGCTTCCTGGAAAAGAATATAACGGGGTGTAGCTTACTATTCTCGTCTCTCTAACTAAGTTGTACTCCAATCGTAAAGTCTAAAGCATTAGATTTGACCTCGAACTACTTCTATAAGTCTAGTAACACGAGTATAGGTTCTATAGTAACTACTTCACGGATGGTCCTAAACACTCGCTTGTATTCCGCTTGCTATTTAAAGACTATATCCTTTCTTATAAGTTCTATAAGAGGCCTTATAATATCGCTAAAGTTCCTAATAAATATTCTAACGAAGTTGACGAATCTAAGGAACCCTCTTACTTCTATAGTATTATTGGTGTAGGCTAGTCCCTAACTACCTTGATTTTCTCTAGTTCGATCCGAATCTCTCCTAGCGAGATCTCGAATCCTAGGAATACTATCTTCCTAATATAGAACTCTCTTTCCTTATTGACTAAGAGCTTATATTTATAGAGTATATCGAGCACCTCCTTAACGTATTTCTTATATTCCTCGAGCGTCTTAGAGTAGATGAGAATATCATCTAGGTAATAGACTATAAATTTATTTAATAATTCTAAATTTATAATCGATAATAGCTTAGAATATTGCTAGTATATTCGTTAGTCCGAATAGCATATAACTAGGTATTCGAAGTATCTATAAGGTATCTAGAATGCTATCTTCCACTTTTACCCTTCTTAATATAATATAGGTATATAGTTGGTAGATCAAGATGCATGAAGTATCGTGCTCCTACTAGCTAATCCTATAGGTACGAAATCAGGGGTAGGGGATACTAATTCTTTACCATTTATTTATTTAGCTATTAGTAGTCTATATATATCTAAAGCTCCCTCTTCTTAGGAATAAATAGGACTAGGTATCCTACTAGTAATGTCGATAGTCTAATATACCCTATCTTAAGGTTCTTCTCAAGATATCTCCTCAACTTAGCATCTTGCTTTTCGTTAATGTAGTATACCTTGAAAAACTTCAACTAGGCTCCTTCCTTGAGCTTGATCTCGTAATCCTAGAGCCTATAATCTAGTAGCCCTTAAGATCTTTACTTCGAATGCTAGGTGTCCCTTATAGCTATCTAGGATCCTACCTGTTTCTATATTCTTCGCGTACCTTTATAGTATATAAACTTGTTGATGCCTAACTCTATTTGCTACTTCGAGTTCTATAAGCTAGCATTCAAATATAAGCTATCCTTACTCGTCGATTAAGATTATAGCTACTTCTTTCTTTGCCTATATCTTCTTCCGTTTTTCGTATAACGTTCTTCTTAACCCTAGTAACTACCACTTCTTTCTAAGTCTAGGGGACCTGTCTTATCCTCAACCGTCTTATATAGTAGATCTATAGGTGACACTTCTCTAGTATTCTATCCCTTCGTGTAATCCTTCGTCTACGCCTCCTATAATTAGTCGGATACTCCCTCTTTTCCTAAGGTCGTAGATAGCTATCTCCCTTCTAATCGATGTCTAGGTTATATTCTCTATACTATAGGCGCCTAAGGATTATATCCTTGTCTAGCCCTATATCTATAATGTCGAATACTACTTAGGTAGTTTTGCCTTCTACCTCGATATCGAGTAGTTCTATCTCTCGTCGTACCTATTATATTAGAAATAGTCCTTTAACGATGTATAACTCCTCTTCCTTGATCCTCAAGGAATCCTAAGTCTATTGACGAATATTGGTGAGATAAGATCGAGTCGCGATCCTCTATCTGCCAACGCTAGCACCTAGAATCCTTTCTAGCGTGCTATAACCTAAATTCTTTATCAGGTTTATCGTCCTAATTCTAAATTACAGCAACCTTTTATAGGCTTGCTAGGAGGTTGTAGAAAGCCTTCTATCTATACCGACTCTTCTAGCGTCGTATAGCTTTCCCGAGTAAGTTTACTACTCTTTTCTAAGCCTCTTAGAGGCCCTTAAGCCATTTCCCAAGCGCTCCTAGTGAATTAAGGCGTCCCTATCTACACCTTGGCTTATAACGTCAAGTATCTAGTTCTCCTAGAGCTATTCCTTACGCCTGACTTCCTATTTAGGGTCGATAGTCTCCTTTTTCCGCTTATAGTATAGGCGGTTCTATTCCTACCTTCCTTATACCTAGCGGAAACCCTTAAGATCTTCGATCTTATACTAAGCATGCCAATAGTAGTCCTAGCTAGGACAATTGCTAATCCTGCTTGACAAACCTATATCTATATAGTTCTGGCTATACTCTCTTTAGTATTATATAAAGCACGCTAGTACGCCTTCTATAGAAGTTCTAAAGGCTTCCTAATCCTCCTTCGCTGTAATCGAACGCCTAGGTAATAGCCTCTAGTTGACTATTAGCCTTAACGAATCGAATCGGCTAATAGTTTATAGTCGTACTTCTCCTTAAAGTAGTAGCGATACCCGTCTATAATATACTAGAACTATAGAATCCTGACGTAATTCGGGTTCTAGGGACGAATCTAAAGGGTATCTCCCTCGATAGTAGGGACTTCTAGCTCGAAACCGTCCTATATAACTTCTATCGTAGTCTTCCTATTACTGACGTATATTACTACTACTAATACTATCGCTATATAGGGATTTATTGTCTTTCCTTTCTCGTAGCTGCTTTAGCCTTCCTGAATTCCTACTCTAGGTTATAGATATTGGCCTTAGGAATCTAGCCTTTTATAGGCAGTAGTCTATCCCACCTTCTAATCTATAGGTTCTACTACTAAAGGATTTCATCGTAGAGCTCCTTACAATACTCCTCTAGATCGACTATTTGTTCCTTATCGGTCTAGTATCTAGCTCGAAGGTACTCAACCTTAGCCTTAAGTCGTACGAGCTAGTCCTCAACCATATTATCTAGCTATATATCGCTAATATTACTATTGGTATGCTTCGGTATCGTAGTCGTTGTTAACTTCTAGGTTGTTCTACGAGCTAATGTTCCTAGGTCGCTAATAGTGGTCTAGGCCCTAGCAGCGTAAGCGTACTACTATACCCTAGCGATAACTTCCTCGTAGAAAGCTTATCTCGCTATAGTAGTGTCTTCTCCCTTAGAGTCGACTTCTATAGTATTACCAAGTCTATCGTCAAAAGTATACTCATAACAACTAACTTCAACTACCTTAGTATGCTTATCGATGACGGTGGTTTCCTGGCCTAGGATAGGCTTCTAGTCCTTCTTCGGGGATCGACATTCCCTCTTGAAGTATCCCTTCTTGCTATAGTTGAAGTAAGTGACTTGAGACTTGTCCTTCCTCTTACTTTCACCCTACTTCTAGGTAGCATCTACGTCTATTATACCTAAATGCGTACTATATAACGTGCTAGGGTACTAACGCTTCCTTCCGACATTCGTCTTACCCGAGTTCTAGGCCAAGCCGTACCGTCCCTTACATTATTGCTTACGCTAGTATAGGCGATCGTCTATCCTAACTACTATTGCGATGTACTTATCTAGAGTATCTAGTCTATCGACTTTATATAGCTGTCCTTAACCTCTTCCTTAAGGCCGTTGTAGAACAACTATATTAGACCTTCCTCGTTAATCTCAGCGCGTAATAAGTCTTATTGGAATAGAGTAGCGTAACTAGCTACCGACTTAGTCTACCTTAGGCGTACTAGTCGTTCCTAATAGAGCTTTTCGTCGGAATCTCTAAACACCTTGGTAAGCTCCGCTTCGAAAGTGGCGTAGGATCTAAAGAGCTTCTTGGTGTTTTCCTCCTAGCTATCCTCTTATACTTCAAGCGATCCTTCAGCGTCGGCTCGAACCATCTAAGGGCCTTGTCCTTAAGTCTAGAAGCCGTAAAGTAAACTTTAGCCTCCTCGTCCTTAAACTCCTTAGGGTTAAGCTAAAGGTAAGCTTACATCTAAGTAACGAACCTAGTAAGCTTCTCCTTATCGCCTCCGTACTTCTTAGGCGGTTCTATCTTGACTTTCTTCTTAGTCTTGTTATCGCTAATAGCGTTGATGACTTACTATAAGACGCCGTTTTCTCCCTCGAGCTGAGTAATTTTGGCGTAAAGCTGCTCGATAGCCTATTGCATCTAGGCTATAGTCGGGGGTATAGTAGTGGCTTAAGCCTAGAGAGCTGGAGTGCCGGGGGTGGTGTTAGGAGCTATAGTAGTCGTAACCTTTATCAAGTCTATAATAGACAAAGGTGAGTAAGCAACGTATAATGAATGGTCTATCCCTATATCTAAGAGGGACTCCTGAAGGTTGACTAGGTCGGGATAACTATTTAGTAGAGCTAAAAGGTCTACAATAGAAAGTATAATCGATGCAACTATCTTAATAGTACTAGTGTATAAAGACTATGATTGCTTACTAGAGAGCTCCTAAAGCCCTCTAGAACGAGTGACTATATACTAACTATATGTATGCTCTTGAGTGCTCTCGAGAGCTCCCTAGAGCTTCCTGCTCTTAAGTGCTCTCGAGAGCTCCCTAGAGCTCTTTCTGATTGGCCCAATCCTAGGAGCTCTCTCGTGCTCTCGAGAGCTCCTTAGAGCAGCTCCTGATTGGCTCCTAATAATTGGCTCGGGTGCGCCCTGCGCCACCCGCGGGTTGTCCCACTCACAACGCTCCTGTTGGCCTATTTTGTGACAATGTTGTAGTTCGATTATTAATGGCTATCATTGCTATAGGCAATAGGCCTGCCTAGTCGTCTTGCTAGTATATCGTATAGCAGCGAAGGTAATGCTCTAGTACTTAGTTGGCTCGTTCCGTTACGCTATTAGTTTCTAGGTAGAAGGCTGTTGATAGCCGCTAGGTAATCTTAAGGAGCTCGCAAATCCGTTTCTATACTAGGCTAATAAATTAAGGGCCTCTATCTAAGACGATTGCTAAGGGGAGACTATAATGCCGAACGAGGTAGCTAAGTAGCCGCCCGGCTACTACTCTAGTCGTGGTCGACGCTATTGCTTCGAATATTACGCTCTTCGACAGGCGGTTAGTAATGACTATGATTATATCCGCTTAGTTAGGGCCAGATAGGGGTAATCTAGTGATAAAGTCTATCGAAATCTCATTCCAAATTCGTTCAGGGATAGGTAGTGGCTTTAATAAGCCTCTTCGCTTCTCTCTCTATATCGCTGTCCTTCTATAAATGTCATAGTTCTAGAGGAACTTCTGGACATCTTGGCTAAGGCCAGGCCAAGTAAAGTTACGGGTAATCAATAGTTTGGTAAGGTCTCTACCTAGGTGACTAGAGAGTGCTAAGTCGTATGTCTCCTAGATAACTCGGGTCTAGAGCGGTTCGAATAGTAGAAGCCAAATCCGCCCTCTCCAATAGAGTCGTTTTCCCTCGTCAATTGAACATTCTAAGATCATAATAGGTAACCCCTATTATAGAGGTAATTGTCTTTCCCTTTAGAGAACTATCTAGCGGATTACCTAGTACCGGTTATTGGCTTTAAGTCCCTAGTCCTAGAGGTCCTTAAGCAGGCCGTCAGCGAATAGATTCTCTAGTAGGTCCAACTTATTAGCCTTATCGTTGTCGTCTCTATCCTAGTCGCTAGCCCTCACGAATCCTATATTGACTTTCGTCTTCGGCTAACCAGAAGGGGGCTCCATTTCTCTAGGTGTCACTATATCTAGGAGAGTCTTGACTTAGGCTCGATATATAGAGATACGGCCTCTCTAAGCTTTTAATAACTAGAAGTAGCGCCCGCTAGGCGCTCGTCGAATCTATCTACTAGCATATCCTATTCTCTCTTTAAGAGGGCGTCTAGAACTACCGCTTCCTTACTAGGCCGATACCTTAGCCTAAAGTTATAATAGGCGAGGATTTCCGCTTAACGGACTTGTCTTTCGCTCAACTACTACTTCTTCTAAAAGTATTTAAGGTTCTTGTAGTTGGTCTAGATCTCGAAGGACGGTACGCTTTATAGCTCTACATCCTATTGTTCAAGGCATTGTATAACGGCTAGAAGCTCCTTGTTGTATATTAGGTAGTTGCACTCTACTACGTTGTTCTTCTTCGAGAAGAAGGCTACTAGTCGTAAAATTCCCTCGTCGTTTACTAAGAAAGTGCTCCTCTAATTATATACCCTAATAAATCTATTTCAACTACTATCTTCTAGTCTAGATCCTACTAAGCTAAGATAGAGGCATTAATGAAGAGGGTTTTAAGTTGCTCGAAGGCTTCCTCGTACTAGGGTGACCAGGTAAAGGGTACTCCTTTCTTAATAAGGGTAGTTAAGGGCATTACTACTATTAAGAAGCTTAGGATAAACTCTTAGTAGTAGTTAGCGAATCCGATAAACCTATAAACTCCTTTAATAGATTTGGGACGCTCCTACTACTTAATCGCCTTAATCTTTTCTAGATCAATATAGATCCCCTTCCTAGCTTCGACGATAAACCTTAGATACTTGACGCTCTTCGCCTTGAAGTTGCATTTGTCGATATCAACCTAGAGACCTGCCTTCTAGAGTCTCTTTATAACTATCTTAACTTTCCTCCTATAGTTAGAGCAGGAACTATTAGAGTAGATAATAATATCGTCTATATATACTAAGCAGAACTTATTGAGGTACTTCTACAATGTCTTATTAATATAGCGCTAGAAGGTAGCTAGCGCGCTAGTTAGGCCGAAGGGGGTAACTAGCTATTTGTAAAGCCTATATCTTATATAGAAGGCCGTCTTCTATTCGTCTCCCTCCTTGATCCGGATCTTATAGAATGTAGCAATTATATTTAGCTTCGTAAGCCATTTTGCCTTTGATAGAGACCTAAGTATTTCGTTAATTAGGGGAAGTGGATATCGGTCCTTATATATAATAGCGTTTAAACCCTGGTAGTCGATATAGAAATGTAGTCCGCCTCTAGGCTTCCTAACGAATAAAATAGGGGCTAAGGCTAATAAGCTGCTCGCCTAGATAAAGTTCTTATTGAGAAGTTCTATAAGAGTTTTTTATAGGACGATCAATTCCTCCCTCGATATTCTATAAAGTAGCCTCTAAGGTAGGGGCTTTTCTTGTCCATTCTTATCCTTTTCTAATAGAATTTCGTAGTCTACCTCTAGTTAGTAGGGTAGCAGCTAGTATATAGCATTTCGGTTGAAGAGAGGAAGGAATTCGTAGTAGTATTATAGCAGCTTCTATCTAGGGTCTTTATACTTCTTTAGTGCTAGGGCTTTCTCGATATCTACTAGGCTAGCTGCGAATATCCTAATAGGCTCCTTCTAGTTAGGGCAGGTTCTCTAGGTTCTTCTAGCTCTCTTTATAAGAGCTCCGAATATGCTTGCCGATTATTAGGAGACTAATAGAGTAGCTCCCTCCTCTTAACTCCTTTCCTTAATTACTAGCCCTAAGGTCCTAATCTTTAGCTCCTTCTAAGAGGGGAAATAGTTATATCCTTAGCGTCTATCTACGGTCGCCCGAGAATGATATCGTCCTTCTAGTCTAGGATAACGTAAAAGAAGACGCGGTTATTTTTATGCCCATCGATATTAGTATCTATATAGGCTATATATCGAATAAGGCCTTTAACTATTACGTTGACTTGCTTAAGGTCGTATAGGGTGATAGGAATATATAGGAGGTATAGGCGTTTCGCGAAGGAAAGACTAATAGTGGTATAAGATAGATATCTATAGTCGATAAAGGCTTTAGTATAATAAGTTCTATTAATGCCGATATTAATATAAATAGGGGGGCTATCTATCTTCTTCTCTATTCTCTTCTATTCTCGTACCGCCTCTAAATACTCCTGGCGACGACTTCTACTAGGAGCTAATCTTTTAACTCCTCATCGCTTTCCTCCTCCTAGTTAGAGGAGTCCCCTTCTATATCCACTAGGTCCTTAATCTTTAGGAGCTTAGGGTACGATCTCTTGATACGAGCCTAGGATAAAGTGCCAGGGCGTTGAGGGGGGAGAAGTAGGTATGCTATAATCTAGCAACCCTTTCTCCTATACTATAGGCACTACTTCTCTTTACGGCGCAACTCTATTTCCTTCTCATCTACCTACTTCGCTCGCTTGCTGGCTAATTCCTCGTTCTACTTCTATATCGCTCGGCTGATTTTCGTAGGCTCCTAGTCTATAACGTCTTAGGGTGGCGTGCTCGAGCCTTTGCCCCTCGGGGCCCTCTGGTCAGGGGAGGGGCTTCTTGCCTAGTATATTGCCAGCTTCTTGCGTACCCGGAGGCGTTTATTGTCAAGGTTAGTACCCAGCTCTTAGAGTACGTTGACAAACCCTCGATAGTCCTTTAGCAGAGAAGTCTGAGCTAGGAGGAGTTCCTCGAGGTCGCTATTCAGGGATCTTCTTAGAAAATTGATCTGGACGTCGCTACTCTAGCTACTTCCTCTGCTATCTGCCAGCTCTTTCTCGAATTTGGGGAGGAACGAAGCGAAGCTCTCCTTCGGTCCCTGGGTCAGGGACTCTAGCCTGCCTAGGGCTCTCTACTTGATATTGGGGTCGCTATAGTAGGAGGTCAAGTACCGTAGGAATGACTTAGGGTCGTAGTTGCTATCGTGGCCGCCGATAGAGGCGAAGGTTATAGCTAATGATCTAGGGCCGTCATCTAGGTGCGAGAAGATATAGGAGAATTGGTCCCTTACTAAGCCGATAGTTCCACCGTTACTTCCCAACTTGTTCTATATCTTAAGGAGCTAGGCGGGGAACTTCTTCTAGTTGCCGTTAAATCGAGGAGGGTCGGGTAGGGTAGGTTTCGTCTTGATCTATCTAGAAGGCGGCGTCGGAGCGGAAGTGTTGTCTAGCGAAGGTTGCTGCGGGGGGCTTTCGCCCAAAGTGGTGCGGGAGAGGGTGATGCTCTCCTACAATGCTTGAATCTATACTTGATGTACCTCTCTTTCTACGGCTTGGCGATTCTCAATTTCGACTAAACGCTAGCTCTATACCGAGAGCAACTAGAGGATCTAGGTTAGGGTAGTAGCCTCTTGGCCGCCCTCGCTTATAGGGTTGTCATTGGTTGTCGACATCGTAATGCTTATACGTCAAGACTTTAGATCTGTCGTGCCTCGTATAGTAGAGGACTTTCCATTATACCTTATTGGATGAGGACTTTCGTATACCTCGCCTACTAAGGACTTTCCGATATGCCTTACTATATAGAGGACTTTCCGATGTACCTCGCCTGCTAAGGACTTTCCGATGTACCTCACTATATAGAGGGCTTTCCAATAGTAGTATTCCAGTCGTGCCTAGCTACTCGGCTCCTTTAGGCTCGAGGTCTTCGCCCCTATAGCGTAATAGTTGGAAATATAGGATTCGTAACCCTTCTATACTACCGAAGCTTATAGCCTAGGTATTGCTCTATTGCCTCGTTGACAACGTAAGCCTTATAATTCTCGACCGCCCTAGTAAAAGGGTAGGAGTCTCTTCGTTAGCTCAACTAGTCCCGTAGGCTAGTATATCGCTATCCGATATACGGCTTAACTAGCTCTAAAGCTAGTTCTTACGGGCGACATCGTAGCTCACTTAGTCGTAAGCGCCGAGATAATGCTCCTCGCTTAACTAGACAAATGCCAATGTCTTGCGGACCCGTTGGTGCCTTATCGTCTAGTTAACGACTCGGACTTTGTTTATAATAGTCGCATCTAAGATGTCTATAGACGACGACGCAATTGACCTAGTAAATACTCTATTCTTACGAAAAGAAGAAGATTAGATGTAATGTAACGGTCTTAGGAGTGTATTTCAACTATCTAATGACGACTCTACAAGTATATCCAATCTTGAAGAAAAGAAGAAGGAGAAGAGGAAGAGAACGAGAAGGAAGAGGAAGGATGTAGTAAAATGGGTGACATGGCCTCTGCCTAACTAGAGGAAGGCAACAATGGTAACAACCCGAAAGGGGTAGGTGCGATGGGCGTTGCTGCCCGCGATATTGGTGTTGACGTTCAGGGGCAGTGTAACGGGCTGAGCCCTGGGCAGGCCTCGGCCACCCTCGGCCAACCCCTAACCCTCGTACGCGCCCCTGCCCCTGAACGTCAACATCAATATTGCGGGCAACGACCCTCATCGTGCCTACCTCCTTCGGGTTGTTGCCTTCCTCTAGTCAGGTAGAGGCCATATTACCCACTTTGCTATATCCTTTCCCCCTCTTCCTCGTTCCCTTCCTTTCTTCTTCTTCTTCTTCTTTTCTCCAAGATTGGATATACTCGTAGAGTCGTCATTAGATAGTTGAAATACACTCCTAAGACCGTTACATTACATCTAATCTTCCTCTTTTCATAAGAATAGAGTATTTACTAGGTCAATCGCGTCGTCGTCTATAGGAAACTCTAGATATAACTATTACGAAGTAAGTCCTAAGTCGTTAACCAGGCGATATAGCACTATCGGTTCCGTAAGATACTAGTACTCGATCGGTTAAGCGAGGAGCAATATCTTGGCGCTTATAACTAGGTGAGCTACAACGTTGCCTATAAGATACTAGCTTCAAGGCTAGTTAAGCTATACGTTAGATAGCAAGATACTAGCCTATAGGATTAGTTAAGCTAACGAAGAGACTCCTACCCTTCTACTAGGGCGGTCGAGAATTATAAGGCTCGCGTTATTAATGAGGTAGTAGAGCAATACCCGAGTATAAGCTTTGGTAGTATAGGAGGGTCACGAATCCTATATTTCTAACTATTACGCTATAAGGGCGAAGACCTCGAGTCTAAGGGAGCCGAGCAGCTAGGCACGACTAGAATACTACTATTGGAAAGTCCTTATAGGCGAGGTATATCGGGAAGTCCTCTATATAGCGAGGTATATCGGAAAGTCCTCTATTTAGCGAGGTATATCGGAAAGTCCTTATTAGGCGAGGTATATCGGAAAGTCCTTATTAGGCGAGGTACATTGGGAAGTCCTCTATCCTATAAGGTATAATAGAAAGCTACGACGAATAGATATCACGATATCAATAACCAATGACAACCCTATAAGCGAGGGCGGCTAAGAGGCTACTACCTTAACCTAGATCCTCCAACTGCTCTCGGCCTAGAGCTAGCGCCTAGTCGAGATTGAAAATCGCTAAGCTATAGAGAGCGAAATATACTAGATATATATCCAAGCTATCTAGGAAGGCCTTACCTCCCTACGAACCTAGCCCGCTCCAACCTTCGAGACTACCCTATAGGTAATAATACCTCCGCTACTACCTATAGTAACTATTATACTAGCCTCGCCTCCTAGCTAGACAAAGAAGAAGATAATGCTCCTAGATCCTCTACATTTCGATAGGAACTAGAAGAAGTACTAAAACTAGAGGCTAGAAATAGAAGGAAAACTATATATAGATAGCTGCTTGTTGGGCTCCGCCGCTAATTAGTTCACTTATATCTACTCCTAGCTAGGGGACTCACTATAGTTGATGGTAGCCGCTTTCTACGAGAGTAGCGGCCTAGAGGGTGTTCGCAACCCTATAGCCTTTCTCTAGTACTTACGACGTACGAGGACCCTAACATCGCCTAGTATACCCTCAACAACTTAGATCGGATGACCTAGGGCAAAATAGAGTCATTTGTAGCGTTCTACCTATAATTTGAGAAGTAGCTTATAGACGTAGGAGGGCTATATAGCACGACGCTATCTAGATTAACTACTTAGGAAGACCCTCAATAAGAGATAAAGGACCTCCTCGTCTTAATGCTCCACCTCCTAGCAGACTACCTAGGATTTGTTTAAGAACTTCACCTTCTAGGTGCCAATATTAATATAGAGAACTACCTAGGAGAGCAGATAAGATAGTATCTATATCCTTATAGGCAGGGAACCTTTCCCCTAACTAGAGGGCCCTAAGACTAAACGCTCGAGTACGCTACCCTAAGATATTATAGACTAGGAGCCTATAAAGATCAGCTAAGTAATATAGAAGTAGAACAAGGAATTAGCGGGAAATGGGCGAAGTAGGCTAACGAGAAAGAAATAGAATTGCGCGTAAAGAAAAGCGGTACCTATAATATAGAAGGAAGGGTTGTTGGATTATAGAATACCTACTCCTTCCTCTATAGTATCCTAGTATATCAACCTAGGCTTATATTAAGAAATCGTACCCTAAGCTTCTAAGGATCGAAGAACTAGTAGATATAGATAGGGACTCCTCTAACTAGGAGGAGAAAAGTAATAAGGAGTTAAAAGATTAGCTCCTAGTGGAAGTCGTTATTAGGAGTACTTAGAGGTAGTACGAGAATAGAAGAGAATAGAGAAGAAGATAGATAGGCCCCCTATTTATATTAATATTAGTATTAATAGAACTTATTATACTAAAGCCTTTATCGATAGCGGATATTTGTCTTATACTACTATTAGTCTCTCCTTTACGAAACGCCTATCTCCTATATATCCCTATTACCCTATATAACCTTAAGCAAGTTAATGATAGTTAAAGGCCTTATTCGATATATAGCCTATATAGATACCGATATTGATAGGTATAAAAATAACTACGTCTTCTTTTATATTATCCTAGACTAGAAGGACGATATTATTCTTAGGCGACTATAGATAGACGCAAGGATATAACTATCTCCCTCTCTTAGAAGGAATTGAAGATTAGGACCTTAGGGCTAGTAATTAAGGAAAGGAGCTAAGAGGAGGGAGCTACCCTATTAGTCTCCTAATAATTGGCAAGTATATTTAGAGCTCTTATAAAGAGAGCTAGAAGAATATAGAGAACCTACCCTAACTAGAAGGAGCCTATTAGGATATTTATAGCTAGCCTAATAGATATCGAGAAAGCCCTAGTACTAAAGAAGTATAGAGACCCTAGATAGAAGCTGCTATAATACTACTAATTCCTTCCCCTCTTCGACCGAAATACTATAGACTAGCTACTACCCTACTAACTAGAGGTAGACTACGAAATTCCTTAGAAAAGGACGAGAATAGACAAGAAAAGCCCTATCTTAGGGCTACTTTATAGGATATTAAGAGAGGAATTAATCGTCCTATAGAAAACCTTATAGAACTTCTTAATAAGAACTTTATCTAGGCAAGTAGCTTCGTTAGCCTTAGCCCCTATTTTATTCATTAAGAAGCCTAGAGGTGGACTACGCTTCTATATCAATTACTATAGGTTGAATGCCATTATATATGGACCGATATCTACTTCCTCTAATTAACGAGACTCTTAGGTCTTTATAAAGGCGAAGTAGCTACGAAGCTAGATATAATTGCTATATTTTATAAGATCTAGATCAAGGGGGAGACAAGTAGAAGACGGCCTTCTATATAAGATATAGGCTTTATAAATAGCTAGTCACCCCTTTAGCCTAACTAGTATACTAGCTATACCTTCTAGGTATATTAATAAGATTATAGGAGTACTCGATAAGTTCTACTCTACCTATATAGACGACGTTCTTATCTACTCTAATAGCTCCCTCTCTAACTATAGGAAGAAAGTTCAAAATAGTTATAAAAAAACTCTAGGAAGTAGGTCTCTAAGTCGATATCGATAAATATAACTTCGAAGCGAAGAGCGTAAGTATCTAGGGTTTATCGTTAAAGTAGGGAAGGGGATTTTATTGACCTAAAAAGATTAAGGCGATTAATAGTAGGAGCGCCCTAAGACTATTAAAGGAGTCTAAGGGTTTATAGGTTCGAACTACTACTAAGAGTTTATTCTAAACTTCTTAATAGTAGCGATGCCCTTAACTACCCTTACTAAGAAAGGAGTGCCCTTTATCTAGTCGCCCTAGTATAAGGAAGCCTTCGAGCAACTTAAAACCCTCCTTATTAATATACCTATCCTAGCCTAATAGGACCTAGACCGAAAGATAGTAGTTGAAATAGACTCTTTAGGATATACGATTAGAGGAGCACTCTCCTAGTATAACGACGAAGGAATTTGCGACCTATAGCCTTCTTCTCGAAGAAGAACATACGCGTAGAGTACAACTACCTATATATAATAAGGAGCTTCTAGCCGTTATATAATACCTCGAACAATAGGATATAGAGTTAGAGTATACCGTCCTTCGAAATTTAGACGGACTATAAGAACCTTAATACTTCTAGAGGAAATAGCAGTTAAGCGAGAGATAGGTCTATTAAGTAGAGATCCTCGCCTACTATAACTTTAAGCTGAAGTACTAGCCTAGTAAAGAGGTAGTAGTTCCTAATGCCCTCTCGAGGAGAGAATAGGATATACTAGTAGACGGACTTAATAAGCGCCTAGTAGGGTATTACTTCTAGTTACTAAAGGTTAGAGGGGCTATCTCTATATATCGAGCCTAGATCAAGACTCTCCTATATATAGTAATAATAGGAGAATTAGAGCCCCCCTCTAGTTAGCCGGAGACAAAAGTTAATATAGGGTTTTGCAAAGGCTAGCGACTAGATAGAGAAGGCAACGACAATGCCGATAAGTTAAACCTACTAGAGAGCCCATTTGCCGAAGGCCTACTCAATGACCTTTAGAACTAGGGACTAGAAGCGAATAACCGGTACTAGCTAATTCGCTAGGTTAGAGATACCGAAAGACAATTACCCTCGTTAGAGACTTCCTATCTCGATTTCCAAGTATTCGATCGACGAAGGAAAATGTAAGGGTTCGCGGCAATGTTGTCTCAATTGGCGCTACCTCTGCTACCGAGAATCCCAAGCTGAGGAAAAGAAGGAAAAGAGGAAAGAGAGAGGCGAAGTACATACGTGGCCTTAAGACTAGAGGGAGGCCACGGCCCAAAGGGAAGGCGTGATGGAAGTCGTTGCCCACAGGTCTGGCCGAGGGTTGCCGAGCCCACATCGGGCTCAGCCCGTTTACATTACCCCCCTCCTCACTAGGAGCCGTCGTCAACCTCAATATCCATCTTCGACATCAGTGTCCTCGTACGAGTCATCCGTGATACGAAACGCCTAGTCCTCCTTGCCGTTGTCTTTGTCCTTGCTGCTCTTGCCACCACCATTGCCCCTGTTCCTGCCTCCAGAACCGAGATGTGTGACGATGATCGACTCCTTGTTGGTTGAAGCTTGCATCGTTGAACCCAATGCTCACTGAGCTACATCGAACATATTTGCCTTCATCTCTCCATTCCCCTCATGCGGCCAACCGTTCCAGACCACAGGCTTCACACAGCTGCCCTGCCCGTCTGAGGCTATGTCCGGATGTTCCATCATCCCATGCCAACATTGAACAAGGGTGGGGAGATCTGCGTGTGCTAGTCGTAAGGTAGCGCGCCTGGGGGCGGTGTGGTGGCAAAATGAATGGGTCACCACTGCCTTCACCCAGCTTGAAACTTGTTTGTTGCAGAAAACCCAGAATACTCTTGAACGTTCGGAAACAGTCAGCGCAAATGTCATGCAAACAAATCTTGGATCTAGCCCATATATATAATTATATTTCGGCCCAGTATTTTCCTGGCTAGGTACTTAGGTACTTAGGCACCTCGGCACAAGAGCATACACTCGTCATACGGCGAAATATCTCAGCCCGTATGCCGGTTTCCGTGGAGAAAATGCCGAGAGTGACCATTTTCCTCCCATCCCCCGGCGCGCTCTGGAACTGGGGTTAATGTTACCGAGAAAAATTGGGCTTCTTTTCGGTCAAACTTCAGACGGCGCGGCGGCCGCAAGCAGCCAACTTAGAGAACAGGGCTCGCTTGACGTTGGCTGTCGGATGAAGGAAGGCTAACCTGGAACAGCTTGCAGGCCCCGCAGGCCCCGCAGAATCCCGCCCCCGGGCCCAAACCATCACCAACAAACCTAGATGATGCAGAGGGGCCTGACTCACGTGACGGGTGCGCGGAACCGAACCGCTCACCTTCAAATCAGGACCCCGCTTCGGAGGCATTCTTCCCCGACCTATCAACTTAACTTACCAAACACTTAACCCACCCACTGCACACTCACCAAAGGCCCGACCGCTTGTAGGTGAAGCGCGAGCAGAAAGACCATTCTTCTCATCATCGTATATACATCCGTCGCCATGCCCTCGGATGAATACAAGGCGCTCCAAGCGAGGCAGGCTCATCTCGAGGCACTGCTTAATGTAACCACCAACACCCGGAGATCAAGGCATTGTGGTTAGAGCTTCGAGATGACATTAGACCGCGAATCAAAGCACTCAAGAAGGCCGAAGGCTCACGGAGAATAGCCCCGAATGAGCCTATCGACGCCAGGTAAGGCCCTGTCAGAAACCCCGGGCACACAGGATTTGGCTGACCTACAAACAGGTGCATGTGGTACCACGTGCTCTGGCGAGGCATCGCAGTGATAAGGTGTTCAAACTATGCATGTACCTGGGATCTTGGGGCTACACGCAGCATCAGGACGCAGTGTTTCTTCGCCGCGACCTCGCGGCCAAAGAACGGGCGGTTTTTAAAAGGCCAAACGTACTGATATCGAACGGGCTGAGCTGAACAATGGTTGTCGGCCATCTGGATCAGCGATATAGACGACTTGTACAAGTAGGGCAATGGCAGTCATGGTTTCCCCATCCTCAGCGGTGCAGCACCCCAAGTATTGCTATTCCTACCTACTCCCGACCCCTGCAAATGTTTACGCTAGGTAATACGGCGCTGTCGCTGTTTATGGCTATGCCGGATGAGGCGATTGCGGATATGTGTCCGGCGTCCAAGATGATGGCGCCTGGGATTATTTTTCTGCCCTCGCGCTCCACGTTTTACTTCTAAACGTTCAGTGTCTGCTCAGAAGGGACCGGAACTAGTAGTTTTGAAAACAGGAAACCGTAGGAATTGATACGACAAACCGTTGCGCGACAAGGCACAGCACAAGTTGACTGACTGCGTGTCAACTTGCCAATTCCCACCTATACCTCCGTCCGTCACACACACTTCTGAAGGTAACCGACCATGGCCGAGGGCTGCCGAGGCGCCGAACGGGCCCAGCCCGGTACACCGAAGGAGTTTAAGAACCGGGAATCCGTTGATAGGTTTTATTCCCATAGGGACGTAGCCGTGAATAACATTTCAAGCGAGCCTTATATATCTGTACAACCTTTCCCCAACCTAGCCGACGATCTTCTTCTCAGTCTCGCCTTTAGCACTTATCATAGACACTCCTGTGACACGTCACCGTTCCGCCTTCCGCGAGGACAGTCTGATCTGCAAATCACAGCCCTCCTGCACGTCCACCAACCCAATTGATGGCTTTCCCTCCGCTGGTTCAGGGAACCTCTGGCTCGGAGGGTCCAGCGTAATGTCAAAGTCGTGCAAGACCATGGTCAGAAACGCGAGTGTGGTCTGCTTGGCGAGGTTGCGTCCCGGGCACATGGTGGTGCCGCCGCCGAAGGGCCGCAAAGCTTGGATTCCTTCGCAGTGTTGAATCACTGCGAAACTGATCCAGATCGAAATGCGAAGCCGTCGGGCCGAAGACTTCGGTATTGAAATGCAACTGTCGCTGCGGCATCATGAGCCGGTTGCCCTTGCGAGGTCTTGCCGCCCAACACGATATCGTGTGTGAGGAACCGAACTGAGGCGGCAAACGCGGTGAGGCGGACAGTTTCGTCCCATAAGCTATTCAAGCGTGGGTATTGCTGTTCGTTGCTGAGGTAGGCTACGTCAAAAGTGCCGTCTTTACGCATTGCCGGCGCGGTCTCGGTCCGGATCACGTCGATAACGTCTTCGTTTCCAAACAAGAGGTAGGATAGGATCGCAGAATGGTGCCTTTCGAGTGTTTCCGTTAATGCTGGGCATCGGGCTAGAAGATAGGATTAAATAGTCCAGGGCGAGCACTTCTCAGCATATACCTCCAAAACAGCTGGAACAGAAAAATTGCACCACCGAGCTCATCTCCTCCACATCCCCTGCCTGCGTCCGCGTCCCGTGCATCTCCGCATACGCCACCTCCTCCGGGTCGAGGCACGCCTTGCGCAGCATCTGACCGTAGACCGCCTCCTGCGCGGCGGCGCACGGCCTGGTCATGCGAAGAGGACATGTTCCTGGTGAAGAACGTGGCCGTGGGCGTGAACCCAGTCGACACCAAGATGACTGGCAAACTGTGCACGGCCGGCGCCGTGGCAGGCATGGACTTTGCGGGCACCGTGGTGGCAGTAGGGCCCAAAGCCCATGCCTCTGTGCCCATCACCATCGGCGACAGGATCTGCGGTGCCGTCCAGGGGATGCACTCGCTCACCCCTCGCGTTTACTGAGTACGTCGGCGCCACGGCCCATGTCGTCCTCAAGATTCCGACAGCCTCTCCTTCGAGGAGGGCGCCTCCCTAGGCAGCGGCATCTCCACCATCGGCCTCGCCCTCTTCCGCGCACTCCAGGTGCCCGGCTACCCCTGGACCCGCCGCCCGCCAAACCCAGGCACGTCCTCATCTACGGCGGCAGCTCGGCCACCGGCACGCTCGCCATCCAGCTAGTCAAACTGTCCGGACTAAAACCCATCACGACCTGCTCGCCGCGCAACTTTGACCTGATCAAATCCTACGGCGCCGAGGCCGTGTTTGACTACCGCTCGGCGACCTGCGCGGCCGAGATTCGCGCCTACACCAAGAACTCGCTCAAGTACGTGCTCGACTGCATCTCGGAGCCCGAAACCATGAAGTTCTGCTACGAGTGTATTGGGCGGCTGGGGGGCAACTATACGGCGCTGGAGCCGTAATTACCCGGATTTCCTGCACCCGCGGGCTAACGTCCGGCCGAGCTGGGTGTTGGGGCCGACGCTGCTGGGTAAGCGATTGCGTGGCCGGCGCCGTTTGAGCAGGATGGGGATCCTGAGGTGAGGGAGTTTGCGGTTAGGTGGTTTAAGACGGCGCAGATGTTGCTGGATGAGGGCTTGTTAAAGCCGCACCCGATTCAGAGTATGGAGGGTGGGTTGCAGGGCGTGCTGGAGGGGATGGAGCTGCTGAGGGAGAAGAAGACCTCGGGGAAGAAGCTAGTCTACCGGCTGGGTTGATGAGGTATTGATCATGGAATTCAAGACACCGAGGCCTTAGATCGTTCCACTAGAGCGGTTCTCGATATGCTACCATATATATGCCTAGTGTGTACATGTACCAGTACCTATATTGGCAGTGTCCGCCGCTGCTGCAAGATTCAAATTACGTGCACCCACTCCGCTAAAGATCGTCCGCCGTTGTACCTAGCATGCAGTCGCACTGCGTGGGCGTCATGATCCGGCCCCACGGGCTCGATGATCACCAGTCCAACGAAAGACAGTGTTCAGGCCCCGTCTAGGCTCCAGTCTCAAGCTACAATGTAGACGCGAGCACGGCTGCAGTACACCGTGGACACGGAGCAGTAAAAGCGGTCTGGCCAGACATTGCCACATTGGCCGGCGAGTATTACAGCTCAGCCCTGTCAGGGGTCGCGTCCCTTCCTGGCGGGTCCGTCTGCTTACCGGGTCATCGGCGACATACGGCCGGGAGCAGTACACAGGTACGGAGCCGTAGACCCGGTCAGCAGCAGACGGCGGGAGAAGGCTGCAACTAGGTAGTCTAGGTGGGACCATCTGAGACAGCCTTGTGGACTGCATCAAGAATATAGCACGGGCCACTATCCTCGAACGACTCGTGTTGTAGATCAGACCATACTCGTTACGCTTCTAGGCTCTCAACTCCTGCAGCACCCACGTTCCTTGCCCAAGTGGAGACTGAGACTGTAAGATTGTTCGACACAACGAAGAAAGATGGCACACAGGCAAGAGCCCATTGCCATTGTTAGCTCAGGGTGCCGATTCCCCGGCGAGGCAAACCGGCCATCCAAGCTGTGGGAGCTGCTCAAGGAGCCACGCGACGTGGCCACCAAGATCCCCATCGACAGATTCAACGGCACGGCTTTCTACCACCCCGAAGGCTCCCACCACGGCAAAACAAAGGTCAAAGAGTCGTACTTTATCAAGGACAACATCCGCCACTTTGATGCGCAGTTCTTCAGCGCGCCGGCCACCGAGGCCATCGCGGCGGGCACCAACCTGCTGCTCGACCCGCTGCCCTACGTGTCCGAGAGCAACCTGAGCACGCTGTCGCCCACGGGCCGGTCCCGGATCTGGGACGCCAGCGCGGACGGCTACGCCCGCGGCGACGGTGTGGCTGCCGTGGTGCTGAAGACGCTGAGCCAGGCTCTGCGCGACGGGGACCAGGTCGACTGCGTGATCCGGGAAACGGGGTGCAACCAGGACGGCAGAACCAAGGGCATTACCATGCCCAGTGGTGTTGCGCAAGCCGCCCTGATCCGAGATACGTACGCGCGGGCTGGCCTGGATCCGACCAAGGCAGAGGACCGGTGCCAGTACTTTAAGGCCCACGGCATAGGTACCCCGGCCGGCGATCCGCAGGAGTCGTCCGCCCTGGACGCGGCGTTCTTCAACGCGGGCAAGTCGGACCACCCCGAGGACGACATCTTGTACGTTGGGTCTGTCAAGACCGTCATCGGCCACACCGAGGGCACGGCTGGCCTGGCAGGTCTCCTGAAAGCGTACCAGGCGGTGCGCCACGGCGTGATTCCGCCGAATCGGCTGTTCGAGGAACTTAGTCCGGCCGTGGCGCCCTTCTACAAGCACCTTCGTATCCTCACCAAGGCCCAGCCGTGGCCGGCGCTTCCCGCGGACGTGCCGCGCCGTGCCTCGGTCAACAGCTTCGGCTTCGGCGGCAGCAATGCCCACGCCATTCTCGAGTCGTACTCACCCGAGAACAATGTACCTCGCCGGCAACTCCCAGCGCCCACGTCAGCCTCCCACTCGCTGACCCCCTTCATCTTCTCGGCCAACTCGCACCCCGCCCTGCCCTCCCTCGTCCGCGCGTACGCCGACCACATCGAGAAGAACCCAAACATCGACGTCGAAAGCCTGCGTTACACCCTCGCCAGCCGCCGCTCCACCCTCCCGTTCAAAACCGCTTTCTCCACCTCTTCCCATGAAACCTTCCTCGCCAAGCTCTACTCTGCCCTCACGGAGTATAAACCGACGACTCCGGCGCCCCACCACCTTCGCGTCCCGCTCCTCTCCCAACACCGTCCCCTCCATCCTAGGCGTCTTCACGGGCCAAGGCGCGCAGTGGGCGACCATGGGCGCGGCCCTCATCGCCTCGCACCCGCGCGCGGCACAGGCCATCGCCGACCTCGACTTGTCGCTCACCACATTGCCGAACGAGGCGGACCGCCCGGCGTGGAAGATCCTCGACATGCTGTCCGCCGACGCGCAGACCAGCCGTATTAGTGAAGCGGCCATCTCCCAGCCGCTTTGTACCGCGGTGCAGATCGTGCTTGTGGACCTGGTGCGCGCGGCCGGGGTGAGGTTCAAGGCTGTCGTGGGGCACTCCTCGGGGAGATTGGCGCCGCGTACGCGGCTGGTTTGTTGTCGGCGCGCGACGCGATCCGGGTTGCATACTACCGTGGTCTGCACGCTGCGAAGGCGGGTGGGGAACGAGAGGGTGGTGAGACGGGGGAGAGGAAGAAGGGTGCCATGCTCGCGGCGGGCACGACGCTCGCTGACGCGACGGAGTTAGTTGCGCTGGAGGACTTTGAGGGAAGACTGTGCGTGGCTGCGAGCAATGCCCCGTCGAGTGTCACTCTGTCGGGGACGCGGACGCGGTTGAGGAGGCGAGGGCCGCGCTTGAGGCGGAGGGTAAGTTCGCGCGTGTGCTGCGGGTCGATACGGCGTATCACTCGCACCGCATGCTCCCCTGCGTCGGGCCATACGAGGCGTCGCTGCGGGCGTGTGACATCCAGGTGCTGACGCCCGAAGAGGGGGCCGGTGTGGGTGCCGAGCGTCCGCGAGCAGACGCAGATGACGGTCGAGAGAACGCCGAGGAGCTCCAGGCACGGTACTGGCTCGACAACATGACGGGCACGGTGCTCTTCTCGCAGTCGGTGCAGCACGCGCTCGAGACGCGCGGGCCGTTCAACCAGTGCTGGGTCTCGGGCCGCACCCGGCGCTCAAGGGCCCTGCGTCGGACACGCTGCGCGAGCTGGGCGCCAAGGACGTGCCGTACGCGGGCACGCTTGCGCGCGGGAAACACGACGTCGAGAGCCTGGCGGATGCGCTTGGCAGCGTGTGGGACGAACCTTGGCCGGGGGGCAGTCAACTTCACCTCGCTCCGGGTAGGGCACGTCCAGCGTAGCGAATGAGGATGAGAGAGGCGCGGGCGATGAATGCAATGGAAGGGAGGAGAAGGGAGCCGAGTGAAGCAAAGAGGGTAGGGAGAAAGTCGAGAGTACAAGCAAGGGACGTCGGAGAGGGCTTCTATTTATGCTGCACGCGCAGCTGGGCCGTGCGAGCACGCGGGTTCAGCGCAGCGCTATAACCGCTTCGGTGGGTCGCCATTTCCGGATGCAGCCACAGCAAGTTCTGCATTACAAAGGAAAACCGTGTCTGAAAAGGCTGGACTAAAAACCTCTGCCTCCCCTATTCTAATCTAGATCTTCCGAATCCTTCCACTCTAGTGAAAAGGAAGGCTAGGTAGCTAACTAGGCTAGTGGCCTAGCCTAGTTCCAGCCGGATGGCTAACCTATACTCCGGGAGCCTCCCAGAGCCTAGTAGCCACCTAATAACCTTCCTTGCAAGCCCTCTCTCTTTGTCTCCCCCCATCGAGGGCCCTATATAGGTCCCTCCGTGAGCGTATTGCTATAGCCGGCCAAGTCCTTGGAATAGGTGGTTGAGGGCACCATACTACTAGATGTTCTACTGTTTCCCGCCCCTGGCCGCATTCGCAGTAGGGGGTAGGTATTCCAGGAACCCTAGCCCTAAAGAGGAAGTCCCTAAGGCCTATAACCCCTGTTCGGGCCTAGGTTAGTAGAGAGCTCTCGGCCTTAGTGAGGCCTTTGTGCCTTTCTAGTGCCTTTTCGTCAAACCTTGGCCGGCAGTCAGCTAGTTGAGTAGTAGGTAGGGCCTGGTTCCGGGCCCTATACTATTGATACCGCCGCGTAGCCCCCTGGGCCCACCTCAGTTTCCAGGCTTTGTTGAGGGTGTCAGGGAGCCAACCCAGGCTCCAATGGGTTAACGTTAGAGTGAAGGGGTACGAGCTAAGCACACGATGTCTGTACGCTGGTGGGTAGCCAAGTGAAGGTAGGGGTGCTAACGGGATTGCATTGAACTCTGCCTTCTTCCAAGCCCTCCCCGACTCTCCCTTCCTTATTATCCTCCTCATCGGTACAACATTCCTCCATCTTACTATCGCTCCCTCCAATACCTTTTCTCAGCTTGCGCCCCGAAAGCCTCTGAGTTGCGTGCGAGGTGCGTGGCTACCGCCTCTTGGCTGCTGAGGTAGGTGGCTTCAGATAGTCTGCTGCAGCCTCGCCGCCTGCGCGCCTTCGGTGGCAACAGGTCGGCCCGGAAGTTCGGGACAGTCTTTCACTGCCGGCCGGGTCCTGACAGAGGGCGTCCTCGGAGTGCCTGCCCTGGCCTTCCAGGCCGAAATTACTTCCGATGCTTCCTCTATAGCTAGGGCCTCTATAGGCCGCCTAGCCGCCCGTAGCTGGCAAAACCGGCTTTGGATCTTCTTGCAGGCCTCTTCGACTAGTAGACCTGGGGGTCTATAGCCTTCTAGAGGGCTTGGAGGGTTGGCATCTGAAGTCGGTCTTCGAAGTCGGCTAGCCTCTGGTTGAAGTAGAGGTCTAGTGGAGGGACAAAGGTCTCGGTTTCTAGGCTTCGAATAGGCGTAGCCTTGTAGGCCCCTACTATACGTAGGCTCCTGCTCTAAGCCTTCTGGAGGTCCCTCGCAATGCCCTGTGGCCGACCCCTAAAGGGGGTGGGTATATAGAAGCTTGAAGCTCTATAGGCCAGGGCACTACGGATACATTTAGTATAGACCTCCCGGGCCTTGACTAGAGCGGGGCCCTAGGTCTTAGCAGCTATTCTAGATAGTGCAAAGTCCTGCGTTTTCAGCTTACGCTCTATAGCCTCCTTGTAGCCCTCCAATTTAGCCTCCAATCTAGCCAGACCCCTAGGAATCGGCTAGAGGGCTTTGGCTATATTGTATCGAAGCCCTCCCCGGCTAGGTAGGCCAGGTTGACTAGGTTTGACCACTGTTTTCGGCCCTTATTGAAGTGGATCAACTCGCTCTTCTCCCCGGCAAAGACCATCCCCCTAGATTCGGCCCATTGTAGGCAGTCTTCTAGGCCTCTTCTAGTTGCCGGCAGTTGGCCTGGGGGCCGCGGCCGAAGGCTAGTAGGTTGGTGTCGTCTGCAAGCCTACTATAGCTACCCCCGGTGCTTTTCCTTTAAAGCCCTATATAGGGAAGCAATATAAAGGATAAAGAGGATCGGGGATAGTGGGGAGCCCTGTAGAACCCCGGCCTTGATTGGTATAGGCTCGGTAGCCTACCGTCGAAAAAGAGGTAGTCTCTCTGCCAGTTAGCCAGGCCTTGATCCACCGTACTAGCTATCCTAGGAAGCCGTATAGGCTCGGAGGGTATCTAGTAGCCTTATATAGTTGACTATATCGAAGGCTCCAGATATATCTAGTTGAAGTAGGGAGGCGGTTGCTCCCTGCCTCCAAGCCTCTTGAACCTGGCTACTACTAGCCGATAGCTAGTTCGGTAGACCTGCTTATCCTATTGCCTATCTGCTCGTCAGGTAGTAGGCCGTTCCGCTCTAGCCTCGGCTACCCTCTTGGCTAGTATAGCCTCTAGAACCTTCCCTAGGGTAGGTAAGAGGCTATAGGCCTATAGCCCTTAGGGGTTCTATACGTAGCTAGGGGCTTCCCCGGCTTCGTTAGAACCACCGTTCTAGCCTTCTTGAACCTCTAGGGGTACCACTGCAATTCTAGGCACCTAGTGTAGAGAACCGCTAGGATCTTGAATAGTGGTTTCCTACAGGCCTTGATTAGGCCTGTAGGTATTAGATCTTCCCCGGGGGCCTTCCAAGGTTTGATTTTCGAGAGGGCCTCAGTTATATCCTCGATAGTAACCTTCTTCTGGACCTCGAATAGCTGCCGGTCGAAGGCTTGGCGAAGGTAGTATCGAGGATATCACTAAGGTTAGCCGGTGGGTTTGGAAAGAATCTAGCTGCTAGAGCCTCGGCCTTCTGGCTATAGGTTGTAAGATCTGGCTGGCCAGGGCCCCCTGAAAGAGGGGTAGTTTTAGATCGTTAGGTAGGAAGCTTTTTGTACGAGCCCACCTTTCGAGCTTCCAAAGGAGGCTTGGATCTACTGATGCCTTCTATAGGGTAGATCTCCAGGCCCTTGCCTGGACTAGCGGATGGCTTTTGATCGCTCTCGTAGGCTCCGGTTGAGCCTTTGCCGGAGGTAGATACCTGGGGTTTGCTTGAAGGCCCTCTCGGCCCTCCTAGCCTCTAGTGCCTGTTGGACCTCGTAGGTCCACTAGGGTGCCTGGAATCCCCTGTTCGGCTTTCGAGGAGGGGTACTAGCCTTGGCTATCCTCTATAGCTCTTCTACTAGCCAGTCAAAGGCCTGGGATAGACCTTGTATTGTAGAGATTCTGGCTAGTAGACCCTATGCCCCCGGTCAGGTAGGCCGATAGCCGTAGGGAGGAGGGCGGCCTCGGCTTGCACCCTCTTTTTGTCCATCTTGGCCCAGCTCCAGCCCTAGGGGGCTAGGCCCTCTCCTTGAGGCTCTTGGTCGACCTCAAGGACTTGTAGGTAGTGGTCGGATTTTCCCCGCTCTTCGATGCCGTAGTAGGCAGTTTGTAGGCCTATAGAGGCCCAGAAGTGGTCTATTGTAGAAGGTCTTCCTCTCTAGGCACCCTGCGGCTCCCTGGTTATAGCCCCCCAGGGGGTTCGAAGGTCGAGGTCCCACTGTAGGGCTAATTGTAATAGGTCTTCGGCTTCCTGCTCCTCCGGCCGAAGTAGTCCTATAGTGGGTGGAATAGGTTGAAGTCCCCTGCTAGGATTGTAGGTAGGCTTGGCTTAGTCCTTCCAAGGAGGGCCTTTGGGACCCCCTTCGAATTAGGAGGGTTGTAGATCGACCAGACCTCTAGGCCCGGCTCGAAGTTCCTAAGCCGGGCCCAGCACCACTCATCGGTAGCCTCGTAGTCCCACTGGCTTATTGGGAAGCCTTTGCTTATATAGAGGGCTGTACGGCCCTCTTGCGAGTGGACTAGGTAGTATTTGCAGCTCCTTGGGCAGTAGGTTGACTTAGTCTGCGGGTTGATCTATGGCTCCTATATTGCAAGGATGTCGTATTTTGCCTCTTCGAGTAGGACCTAAGCGATTGCTTGTTGCCTTCAACATTCTATAGTAGTATAGATACTACCATTGCTCATCCATATAGATCTCGGCTGCTTGGCTGAGCTGGGTGGACCTAGTAGGCCTAGTAGACCTAGTAGGCCGGGCTGGCTGGGCGGCCTGGGTGGGCTGGTAGGCTGGATAGGCTAGGTGGGCTAGGCCTGGGTAGCCTGCAGGGCTGAGAAGTGGTGGGTAAAGCGGGTATAGTGTAGTTAGTCGTGCCTGAAGTGGGTCACGGCCAGCTCCTCTATATAGGTAGGCCTTCCCCTCTTCCTCTTCCTAGCTACTCCTGGAATCCATCGGTCTCCTGGGTGCCTCGGTAGCTTGGGTGGCGTAGAAGGTAAAGATTGGGCCTAGGGCCTGGCCGGGGCCTCGAAGGTCCTTGGCCGGTGTGGATAGGCCTCTAGCCTCCTCTCTAGCCTTAGCCCCCTGCGGGCAGGCCCGAGACCAGGCTATATGCGGTCCTCCACAGGTAGGGCACTTAGTAGGTAGGCCTTCGTGGGTGGGCAAAGAGCCTCCCCCCTTCCCACCTTCCCCGTGGGCCTTGTTCCACAACGTGGGTATAAGGCCTCCTTTTGCGGGCAGTATCTCTATATATAGCCCCATTTCCAATACTTGAAGCACTGGATAGGGTCTAGGGCGGCCTAGTAGGGCTCGTAGTCCTATATCTGGGCCTTCCAAACTATCCCACTATCGCAGGCTCTCTTGGCCTCTCCTGGTCTCGAAGAGCCACTAGAACTATAGCCTTCCTTCTTTCTAGGTGCTTTGGAATTCGAAATTTGACCCTGTCGATCAACCGTAGGCCTAGTTCCTACCAAAATCCTCCTCGGTCATCTCCTAAGTCCTTTAGGTAGGCCTTTTAGTAGTATAGCGAAGGACCTGTAGGCCTCCTTGGCCTGTTGGCCGAAGGCCTGCTGGATCCAACTACTATTGGCCGTGCCACTCTTTTAGAGCCACGGTTTCGAAGGTTACGATTGTATCCCCACTAGGTAGGGTTCGGGCAGCAATAGCCCCTTTTCTAGCCGAGGCCTGGTTAATAGCCTGGACTATTTCCTGTGGGCCCTCTTCGTCTGGCTAGCTGTGTGGCCAACTGCGCGGACTAGGATCTCCCGGTGGAGCCTAGCTGGCACTACCTTCTTTGGCTAGGTCGAGAGAGTCTGAGGGAGGCCCTGGAGGCTACGGCTGCCCAGGTCTTTGGCTCGGGGGTCTTCTAGGCGTAATAGCCGCCTTTACCTCCTCGGCTACTACCTTTCGAAGGCTAGCTAGTGGAAGGTTGTCTAGCTTGTATAGGCTTTGTAGAGCCTGTTGTAGCTTCTCAGCTAGGGCGTTGGCCTCTTCTTTCTTTTCCGGGCTAGCCAGGCTGGCTAGTTGGTCGATGAGGTCGTCGATTGAAGGCTTAGTATTGTTGTGTGGAGGGGGGGGAGCCTGAGGGCCCCCCTTTGTTCTGGCCATCGGTATAGGGTAGGTCGGTTGGGGCGGTATAGGGTAGGTCGGTTGGGACGGTTATTAGGGTAGGCTGGCCGGGTGGCTAGTGCGGTGGCTGTGCGAGGCTGGTTGGGTGGCCCGTGCGTAGGTGAGGGATTTTCGGTCGCAATGGTCGTGGTCGGTGCCCGCTATATAGGGTGCCCTGCGCGGCCACGCAAGGGCTCCCGCGCAGGCGAGGCTAGTATCGTTAGATAGAGCTTTTTGAGCTCTTTCCAATGATACCGGTTTTGTCGGTTTTGGCGAGGTTGCGGCTGAGATGCAAAAGAGCGAAAAAAACTCTCAACGTTAGGATAGACTATATAACCCTCCTTCTCGGCTATATAAGAGGAGTATAAGATCTACGTTTGCTATCTTAGAACGCCTATATAAGGCTAGGTTATAGGCCGACTTGAAGAAGTGCGAGTTCTATATTATAGAGACCAAGTTCCTTAGGTTTATCGTTGGGACTAATAGTATTGCTCCTAACCTCTAGAAGCTAGAAGTAGTCTATAATTAGGAGGTTCTAACTACTATTAAGTGGTATAATCCTTCTTTAGCTTCTATAACTTCTATCGCCATTTCGTCTATAAATATAGGTATATTGCCTATCCCCTAACCAACATAACTAAGAAGGACGCCCCATTTATTTAGACGTAAGATTGCTAATATATATTCGAGGAACTAAAGGAGCGCCTCCTCGCTAGACTAGTTCTAGCCTACTTTTAGTATAGCTAGCTAACCTATATTAAAACTAATGCTTTATAAGATATAATTATAGGAGATTATCCTAGAAGTAGGACCATAGCTAGTAGTACCTTATAGCCTACTTCTTAGAGACGATATAAGGCGCCGAGCTTAACTACTATATCTATAATAAGGAGCTCCTAGCCGTAGTTCGGGCCTTATAGTATTGGAGGGCCGAACTAATTAGTCTATAAAACGAAGAGCCTTTTCTAATTATTTCTAACTATAAAGTATTAAAGTAGTTTAATATAAAGAGGCTATTGAACATCTACTAGGCAGGATAAGCCGAGCTACTCTCGTAGTATAACTTCATATTATATACTAGCTAGGAAGTAAGAACGCTACTACTAACGCCCTCTCCTAGAAGATGGAAGATACCGCTATATAGAAGGCTAAATACGAGGTATACATATAATGCAAATTTTCGCTCTAGTATAGGCTAGGGGCTAGGCTATATAGGAGCTAATAGCCATAATAATCGTAGCCCTTGATAAAGGCATTGCCCTACCGCTAGGCTCTAGTTTCCAACTAGTTGACGATCTCTTAGAGGCTAACTATATAGCGCCTAAGTTAGACGAATAGCACGATCAAGTATATATAGGCTACCCTAAGTTCTTCCTCCTAGGCAACCGGCTACTCCTATATAGTAGTAGACTAGTTATACCTATAGTCGGATACTTAAGGACCTAGGTCATCTAGGAGGTATATAGCCGACTAGTTACGGCATACCCCGGCTAGAGCAAGACTAAGAAGCTAGTAGCTACCTAGTACTAGTAGCTAAGGATGAGCGGCGATATTAAGACCTTTATCGATAACTATATACTATGCCGATTATGGAAGCACCTATATATTAAGACCCCTAGGCTATTATAGCTAATCCCGCTACTAGAATAGGCTTAGCAATACCTAGTTATAGATTTTAACGAACTACTACTAGACTACTATAGTTATAACAATGCGTTGGTTATAATCGATCGACTAATAAAGGTATTATAGACTATTCTATATAAGAGAAGCGCTACCCTATAATATAGCGAAGATGTACTACGAGGGCCTATATCGAATATATAGCTTACTAAAGGAGATCATTAGCGACCAAGGACTATAGTTCCGAGCTAAGTTTACTAACGAGCTATCCTAGATCCTTGGAATTAAATGGAAGCTAGCTATAGTGGGTACTCCTAGACTACTAGATAGGTCGAAAACCTTAATTAATATATTAACTAGCGGTTAAGGCTATTCGTTAGCCACTTTCAAGATAACTAGTCTCGTACGATCCTAGCCCTCGATGCTATCTAGATAGGCCTTCTATATAAGTACTAGATTATAGCCGTACAAGGTCTTATTCAGCTTCCTAATACTAATGCCATTTAACTAGGAATCCTAAATATAGGATTTCGACGACCCCTAGGAGTAACTAAACAACAAATCGGCGTAAGAGGCGGCCCGGTAGATCTAGGGTTATATCGACTATACCTAGCAGATAATTACAAAGGCCTAGAAGAAATAGGCAGGGCAAGCGAATTAATACTATTGCGAGCTAGATTTCGACGTTAGTAATAACGTAGTTATTATTAAGTAGTCCCCTAAACTAATAGCTGCCTAAGTAATAAGTTATCCTTCCCTATTATACAATAATACTATAGGATCCTTAAGAAGACTACTATAGGAGCCTACCAGCTTAAGCTTCTAGAATCCTAGCGTAGATCGACTAAGTTTATAGCTAACTAGCTATAGCGGTACCCGAACAACCTATTGCTAGGGCAAGCTGCTAAGAATCTGCCTGATAAAGATATAGCTAGCTAGAGGAAATAGGAAGTCGAAAGGATCCTAGCTAGTCGGACCTATTATAGCAAGCTTTAGTATTAAGCCTAGTAGCGCGGCTAGGACCCGGACCCTACTTAGTATCTAGCGTCGGACTTCTAGAATACGCTAGCAGCCCTAAAGCGATTCTACGATAACTACCTAGACTAGGCTAGGCCCCCAACACGGCTCAACGAGTGGTTGCTAGCTACGGCCGAGGACTAGTATACGGAATCACCTGGATAACGACAGGCTGGTGGCTGTGACGGAGAGCGCACCCAGGGCGCACCCAAGGCGCACCAAAGGCGCACCTAGGGTTGGGGTTATAAGTGCGCTTCCGTACTAGGAATAGCTTCCTAGCAGGGGTTCCCCCTTTTCCTACGCATTGCGGGGCCTATATTCCTACCTTTCCCTCTCTCCTCCTCAGCTTTCAATTAGCAGAATTAAATAGTTTTGCTAGTGCCCTTGAGCCTTGCCTATATATTGCTTGTCCCTTATAATTGAAAGCTCAAACCTACTATCTAGGAAGGCTTAAGAATATCCTACTAAACTGAAGAACGATCTATAGCTATATTACGCGCCCTAAATGAAGAAGAACTATCTAGCAGCCAAAGGCGCTAACCAAAATAAGGAACTAGTAGCTATATTGCGCGCCCTAATTAAATGAAGTACCTAGCTACGCTATATACTAGTAATAAACCTGAAGAACTAAAGAAGAATAGCCTAGCTATATCGCGGGCCGGTGAAGGACCTGAACTATAGCTATATAACGCGCCCTAAAGAACTAAAACGGCTATTTGAAGCGCCTAAAGAAGTGAAGAATCAAGAACTAACTATAGCTATATTACGCGCCTAGAGAAAACAAATGAAGCTATAATAATAAACCCGAATAACCTATAGGATACTCCTACTACTAAGATACCTGCCTCTATAGGTATTAAAGAAGCTTGCTAAGTACTTTGCTTATATAAAAGGAAAGTAGAAGACGAAGAATAACCTCGCTACTAAGCTAGCTACTAGAGAGGCTGAGCTAGCTTAGCGAGACGCTTAGATTACTAAGCTATACTAACTACTTGCTAATACCTATAATAGCGCCTATTAGGATAAAGAACCTAAAGATATAAGCGAATAAGAAAGATATATATAGCTAGACTAAAGATATAAGCACCCTATACTAGTAGGCGCTAGCTAGAAGAGTAATAGGCTCCTAGACCCTCCTATCTTTTATAACGAGGCTAATAAAGATATAATGAAGTTTGAAGTATAGCACTAAGCTATCTCGAAGAAGCTAGAAGTCAACGCTAATCGCTTTACTAATAATATAGCTAAGCAAATATATATTAAGAGCTATATTAGTAGTAGGGCAGCTAATATATTAGCGCCCTATTTAGGATACTTATCCTAACCTAGTTTCCTCTTCGCGTAAGCTCCTAGACTACTTATAGCGTAAATACTCAACCTAAACTAAGTCGAAGAAGCCCTCGATATATTTAATAGGCTTAAGCTAGCGCCTCTACCGACTTTGCCTCTTTTAAGAATGACTTTAGGCTAGCTAGCGAATTAGGCTATAATAAGTCTAAGTAGAAGGCTGAATTCTATAGCCGACTTACCCCTACGCTATAGACTATAGTAGCGCTTCTATATATAGATCCTATAGTCGATTTCAACTAGTTTGCTACATTATATTTGAATATCGCCTTAGTTAATAAGCAGGCTATAGGCTAGACGACGGAGCTATACTTGGAATCTATATATAGTATAATAGTAGGTGTAATCGTTAGTAATTGCCTAACCCCTAGGCCTACTAAGCTAAATACTACGAGTCTAGCAGCTATACGACGAAGGCCGTTGCTTTATCTACTAGAAAAAGGGGCATCTATTGAGGGACTACCCTAAAAGAGCTATAAAACCCGCCTATATTACTAATCCCAACTACGAATCCTATATTATATCTATAGTCATAATAGGTATCCGACCTAGCACCTTCGCCCCCTAATTTAGTAATAGCAAGCTAGAATAGTATATACTATAAAGAACTTAGCGATTTAGAAAACTAAATACCCTAGGTAAAATTGACTCCCCCTAAGGATGAAATCGACTATAGTATAGAAGAATCTAGACTTCTTCGCGAGGTATCTTAGCAGCGAGCCTTTTCTTACCTCCTATACCTTATTATTTAATAGAAGTTCGTTGACTACCTATAATACTCTAGTCGATATAGGAGTAAATAGTTACCTCTTCGTTAATAGGAAGTTTAGCAAGCAATTAGTTAAATAGCTAGGTTATAAGAGTTCTTTAACTTTGAACCTCACCCTATTAGGTGTCAGGATATAGAAAGGGGGTCCGGGGTTCTGGGGCCCACCTGCCAAGGAAGTAGGACGGATCGGCGCCAGTGGCTAGTACGCCCTATCTACGTGGCGTATAGGGGGTGACACATCATTAGGTTTTACATCTATTATAGGCGTATACGCAGCGTCTGAATAGTATTATATAGCTGTTTTAGAGCTATAGGATATAGGAGGGTAAGGCTAGTCGACAGGCTATAAGAGGGGTATAGGGCAACCGAAGGAGAAAGGGAGGCAGAGTTCAATGTAATTCCTTCCTAACCCCTATCTCTATATCTAATACTTAGTAATAGCTACTACCTTGCTTAACCCCTTCACTTCAGCTACGATATCTAGGCCTAGCCCTAATACGTTGAACTCTCTATCCTATAAGGGCGCTGAACCGTTGGGGAAAGCGATGGCACCCGTTTTACGTTCTCGCGCTATATTAGAATAGCTCCTTTATAGCTCCCAATCTTCTAACGCCTTCTTAGCCACTCTCGATTCTTAGCCTCCTACCAATATAGTCCAACAAGAGTATAGTTACTACGTAAGTAGCGCCCAAATTACGCCTATAGACCCCTTGCCCTTAGACTATAAGAAAGAGCTTGCTAAAGAGGAGCGTCGTCTAGACAAATAGCTTGCTCTTGCCCGCTAGGAAAGCGTTATACGCTAGAAATAAGCTAAGCTAGCGTAACTTCAATGCTAGGATGCTAAATTCAATCCTGCTCTAGCGAATACGACCCCTAATACCAAGCCGCCTATTACCGCCAACTACCCTCCGACCCCTAATACTACGCTTATAGGAGCTACTAGTATAGCGCTTATTACTTATAGTTCCTACTATCCCCGTTGGCGTAGCTTCGTTGCTCTAGCGTGCCCCGACTCTTAAGCACCCGTCTTATTTAAGGGGTAGTAGCACTAATCTCTATAACTTCCTCTACGACTGTAAGTCTAATTTCTAGCTTCTAGGAGACCTTTATATAAGCAGCGACCGTATAGCTTATATAGTTAGTTGCCTTAAGGGTCCTCCGAAGAACGCCTAGGTCAAGTATATCGCCGAGTAGAGATCAACCCCTAGTTTAACTCGGCCTCTCTCTCCTAGGAAGAATTCGTAGGCTTCCTCCAGGACTAGTTGGCTAACCTAGAAACCTATGTACTTAATATAGCTTCGGCGCTTAATCGCCTTTCCTAAAGAGAAACCAAAATGGTAGTCGAATTCGTAGACTGCTATACTACCCTCCTTGCTAACCTCCCTTACTACCTTGAGGATCCTTAATAAGTAGTTTAGCTAGTCCCTAAGTTCTAATCTAAGATCCGTCTCGCTCTTAGCTACTAGAGTAGCTTACCTAATACACTCCTATAGCTAGTGAACGCTATATGCCGAATTGAAGATAGTTAGTAGTAGCTAGCACTTCGGCTTACCAACCCCCGTCCTAGAACCTGTCTACTAGCTACGCTACTCCTATATAGTCTGCTAGCAACTATTCTACTAGTGCCCTAGCTCCTACTCAGGTCCTATACTCGTCTTCGAAGAACAAGGGTAGTGCTATACCTTAATACTATAGATGTAATTAGTTTAGCTATATCTAGTGGAATTACCCTATTACATCTCCTACTAATAACGTCCAAGCTATACCAGCGTTACGCTTTAACTTAGTATCTGGTTATATACGTTGCTATACCTATAGCAAGCCTAGCTATTACTCTACTACCTGCCCGAAGCTGACCTACTACCGCTACTACCAAGCTAGATACTAGGTATTTAGGTACCCTAATCCTTTGCCTACCTTTTCTTAGCCCGCTAGCAACCCTACTACCTTAGCTAATGCTACGCCTCTTGGTTATAATAGGGGTATAGGTATAGATATAGCTTAGGAACTCGGGGGCCTATTCTCATATCGGGTCAAGACTATTATATACGTCTACCTAGACCACTGCTAGAAGAAGGCATAGGCGATGCTAGATACTAGCGCGGACCTTAATTTAATTAGCCACAGCTTTTTAGAGGAGTACTCCTAGTTAGAAAAGCTCCCCGAATGCCCTAGTATAACCGCTATCGGCAATACCCCTATCTCGATATATAGAGTATACCCCTTATATATTTAAACAACTAATGCCTTAGGCTACCTATACGTACCTCCTATACTTCGTTGTCGCCGATATTGAACTATTTACTATTATCCTTGGTCAACTATAGCTCGAAATAGCTAACCCGATTTTCGACTTCTACTAGAAAACTTGGATATACCCGCCTTAGCTGCACCATTACGGCTTATAAGTTGAGCCTAAGCACAATTAGTTTGCCTTTAGTTTTGCGGTAGTTATAATAGCTATACTATTAGCGACCCCTAAAGTGGTTATAGACCCTATTAAAAATAACCTCCTAGCTACCTACGCTACTTATAAGGACCTCTTCGAGACTACGGATCAACCCCCTTTACTATGCTATACTACGTATAACACCGCATTGACCTTATATAAGGAGCGTAGCCGCTATAGGGACCGATCTACCCTCTTAGCGCTATAGAATTATAGATATTACGGGACTAGCTCGTAGCAGCCCTCAATAAGGGGTAGATTTAGCCCTCGAGTAGCCCTATAGATGCTCCTATTCTATTTATACCAAAGAAGTAGGGCGAGTTGCGCCTAGTAGTCGACTACCAAGCGCTAAACAAGATTACGATTAAGAACCACGCCCCTCTACTATTGATTAGAGAGATACTCGACCGCCTTTCTACTACTAGGATCTATACTAAGCTGGACTTGAAGGATGTATATTACTAGATCAGGATCTATAAAGGCGATAAGTAGAAGACTGCTTTCCAAATACGGTATAGCTATTACAAATTTGTTATTATGCTAATAGGCCTAGCCAATACGCCTACGACCTTCCAAACCTATATCAACTAGGCGCTAGCAAGGCTAGTTGACGTCTTCTATATTATATATCTAGACGATATCTTGATCTTTAGCGACAATAAAGTAGAGTACGAGCAGTATATATCTTGTCCTCGAACAGCTCTAGAAGGCCGACCTTTTTACTAACGCTAAGAAATGCTAGTTCTACATCAATAAGGTCTCCTTTTTAGGATATATCGTCACTCCTAGAGGGATTAGTATAGAGCCTAAGCAGGTCGACGTAATTATTAGTAGCCGCTCCCTAGCAGCGTCTAAATATTCAGGTTTTCATTAGCTTTATAGGATTCTACCAATAGTTTATTTGCAACTATTCTAAGATTATAGCGCCCCTAATATATTTGCTATACGGCAATAAGAGCCGCCCTTTTAAGTTGACCGACGACGCCTAGGAGGCGTTTGAAGAGCTTAAATGTAGGTTCTAAGAAGGACCTATTCTTCGCTATTTCGATCCGAATCTACCTATTCGTCTTAAGGTAGATACTTCTTAGTAGTGAACTGGGGCGGAAACCTCCTAGGCTTCAGGGGGGGGGAGCTTGCCATTGGGCCCACTTCTATACAGGGGTAGGCCGTGGATGGCTTTTTGACATTGCGTTCATTTTAGTGAAGTTTCTCGCGTACGAGCTACGCCATATATATAAAGCCTGCCAGGAACACCCGCTTAGGGGCTCCTAGGCAGGTAGGCAAGACGACAACAATAATCGAGGTTCTTTTCTTTAGTGCAGACTAGAGTAGGTCAGGCCTGACTAGAGGGCTAGAGCCATTTATTTGAAGATTGTGCCTTAAAGAGAGCTCCGGAGCTATATTGAGCTATAGCTTGTTAAAGCCTTCGTTCCTCCCCCAATTCACTATCGATATTACTAGACTATTGTAACTAGCGGTAGGGTATAGTATATATATAGATTTAAGGTGCTACGCACTAGTTCAAATAGGGGCTTAATCGGGGAGGAGCTTCGCTCTAGGTCTATATTGGACTATAGGACTTGAGAATCGAAGGAACTTACGCTCGCCTCTCTCGAAAACACCTATTACAACGTCAATAGATGCGAAGGCATTTAGAAAACTCTTTATAGCATCGTCGGGGATTCGGAGGGACCCTAGCGACTATTATCTCTAATACGACCAAACTAAGCGCGGAGGCGCGACCCTAGTATCGTTCGGGGTTATTATAATAATCACGCGACGCGCGAAGGCGTCTCGCTAGCTGGTTAGAGCCCGGTAGCTAAGGTAGCTTGCCTAGATCTAACCAAAATAATAACAAGAATATTTCAGCTCCTAGGGGCTGCTTAGGGGCGGAGGTCCTATAGCTTCTAGGGCTTTACCTTTTCAATGTTGGCGCTATTAGCTTAGCGTCAACCATCATGTACTCTTAGGGGCGCTTATTTTTACTGCTATCTTGCTAGTAGGAATAGGGGTAAGAGTTGCTTAGGGGTACTTACTAGTTTAGAGAGTAGCGGCAGGGTTTAGAAAATAGGTTAAGACTATATACGTAGAAGGGTCTATCTAGTTGTAGAAGATATAGGGAGCCTTTAACTAGAAGGTAGAGAGCTTTAAGGAATATATCGAATATATCCTTGAGGGGGAAAGAGTTAGCTAGCAACAATATTAGGAGTCTATAGTAGGCCGATCGACTAGAGACTATAGACGACATTTCCGATAGCGCCCTTACTCCTTATAATATAGGAAAATCTCTTCTACTAGTACGTTCGATATCCTTAACCGCGTCGCTAAATCTAACCCCAAATATAGCAGAATCAATAGTGATAGTCAACGAGGATATTTCTTCTCCTCTAGCTAACCTATAGTAAAGTAAGGAGCTTATTAGGATAGCTAACGAATTTAAATATTTGCTCGAGCGTTGTTTCCTACTCCTAAATAGAGGGGGCTGCGGCCTCTTTTAGAGATAGCGCTACCAACTACCTAGAACGCTTCAATAAGGCCTTCTAGACTTATAGTACTAGGAGTAACGTAGAGAAGATTACTTTCTTCGAGCAATAGTATAAGGATAGCATCTAGAGTATTATCGACGACTAGCTAGAGGAAAAGAAGGAAAACTAGATAGAGTTCGAGAAGGTAGTCAAGGAACGTTGGAAGTGGTATAACCCGTATAGAGTAGTAGCACTTAGGAGCTTGACAGGCCCTTGAGGAACGCTACAACGCCTTAGTAGAAAGCCTCTTTCGCTATTTGGAGCGTATTAACTACCTATTTACAAAAATCTTAGATGATAATAAGAAGAGGGCTCTAAAGAAGACCTATACGGCTAAGGTCTAGGAACGTTTCTCGAACAAGTTCTATGCTAGTTGCCGCCCTCTATTTAGAAGAGAAGATATTGAGATTAGCGACCTAGAGTAGGATGCCTTCCGCAAGTTTATCTAGAAGTGCCTATACTAGGGTATTAATATAGGTATATACTATATCAAGTTGAGCTCTAGGGATAAGACCTTAGCTAAGGCGATTAGACCTCCAAACTACTTCCTTGCAATATACTCATTCGCCTCTACTTATCTCTACCTAGAGGGGGACGACCAACGAAATGGACTTAGACGACCTTATTAAGTCCTTTAAGGAGATAAAGATCCAATAATAGCGCGCTAGGTAGGACTTCTTAGAGAAGGTATAAGCCTTATACTCTTTAGGCTTGATGGTTATAGACTAGGAGGCGGAGGAATTCAGGACTTTCCTTCTCTAGAAGAAGAAACCGTACTAGGAATAGGTAGCTCTCAACTAGTTACAACTAGAGTATTACTTACATTGCTACTACTATAGTAATAGGGACTACTTTATAATAGGTTGCCAAGAGTACTCCAGAGACTATAGCGACGGTCTCTTTAACTAGTTAGGAGTAGTATAGATCCTTAGGAATAGGAGCACTCTCTAGAGTAACGACGATGTTGTTTAGCTACCCTAGCCGAGGTTAGCGAGGTATATAATAAAGGGAATATGATATATCTAGTTCGAGCGTACGCTTCTTGCTTTCCCTAGCTAGATAGCTATAAAGTCTATAAAAAATAGTATATAGAATTTAGAAAGAATAGGGGCAGGACTACTAGCTAGATCTATCCCTCATCTATAATAAGACCTTTATCTAGTACCCTTAGCTATCGCCGTAACCAACAATGTTAGGACCTTACTCAACTAACTAGTTACTATAGGCAACGACGGCTAGGAGAGGTCCCTATTCAACTATATAAAGGGAAAGGACTTGAACTTCTTTATAGAGACCTGTAGAGGTAGGACTTTAGTTTAGAGAGTCTCTCCGAAAGCTACTTAGTTAGCTACGTAATATTAGCGAGGATAAGGAGGATACTTTAGAGGAATCCTTATCCTCTAACTAGAGGGAGACCGAAGCTAGAATCTTTATATAAGGTACTACCTGTAAAGAGACTCCTTATAGAGGACGAAACCGAGAGACCTCTAAGATAGCAATAACCGATACCTATAGGCGACACTAAGATTGCTAAAACCGCCGCGTTGTCCTTATACGTCGTCCCTTCTAGTTAGGAGGAGAAGATAGCTCTACTAAATAAAAGGACTATAAAGGTAGAGGTTCTAGAGGAGGGGACGTACAATATTGCTACTTACCTCTATAAGATTATTAGAAAGTCTCTATAGGCTAAGTCCAGCTTACCCTTAATAAGCTTATTAAGGTAGTACTAGGTTATAGAGAGGCTCTTATTACTTACTTCACTTCAACGAGCAACGCCTATAAAGTTATTAAGTATAAGGGCTCTAGCATTCCTAGTCCTGACACTTTAAGAACTACGCCTAAGTAGGACGAAGGGCTTCCTAGAGCCGTTAGGACTAATATAAACGCAATTACTATAGGTTTAGTCTCTAACTAGAAGGTTATAAGGGTTCTAGCAATTTTTAGAATTACTAGCGACGGCCTTTATATAGTAGTATAATACGGGTTCTAGGAAGATATCCTCCTAGACCGAGAGACCCCTCAACTTTCCTAGGAAACCGACCAGCTTCTTAGGATACTAGTATCGCAACTCTCGCTTAGCTAGAGGGTTCAACTCGGGGTGCTTACTCGAATATACGTACTCCCGAGCCTATACTATTAGCTCGAGACTATCTATAGCGAGAAGGAGTTGGCCCTTATCGATTCTAGTTCCGAGTATAACTATATATTAATCTTCATTACGCAAAAGTATAGTCTAGCTATCTAGGAGACGCGTACGATCTTAAAGGGCCTCTACTAGTCTAAGGCTTTTATAGGAGAAATGCAAGCGAAGGTGATCCTCGCTAGGTAGGCGATCACTTCCACTTCTTTATTCTAGGCGAAATAGCTAGAGACTACGACCTTCTCCTAGGGATACCTTTCTTGAAGGAGACAAGCTTAACGTTCGACTATAGCGACGGCCACTAGTTATAGCCAACATATTATTGGCAATAAGCTTATTAAGGCATATATTGTCTCCGACAAGATATCTAGGAGTAGTCAAGGAAGTTGACTCCTCTAACTAGGTTTTTAGGGGTTGGTCTAAACCACCGAATAAGGACCCCTAAACTAGGTGGAACTTCAAGATAATAAGGTCCCCCTCGGCTTCCTTCCTATAGGCTTAGGGGAGGAAGTCTTGAATTTTGTCTTACAATATACTTATTTACTCTCTTCTTTATATACTCGCTCAAATAGCGGTATCTTTAGATTCGACTTCACGACCTCCTACTAGATAGGACTAGTAGTAGCTCCTAGGCAATCCTATAGACTTGTACTAGAGTAGGATAAGGAGTGCTCTTAATAGGAGAGGTCGACGTAAGCTTAGTCGCCTAATTAAAAACAACCTCTAGGGTATCTAAATACTTACCTTCCGCAAGATAGTAAAATAAGGTCCGACTAATGGACTTAGCACCCTTAGATAGTTCGATCCGATGGGGACCCTCTATAGAGAGAGAAGAGGTTGGCCGCTATAGAAAAGAAGATGAGGTTCGGTAGATAGGACACCTTATTACCCCTCGCTTCTCGGAGCTAGAGCTAGGTTCTAGGTTAACCCTAGAGCGCTATAAAGCTATCCTCGAGATAGTTAAAGGAATGCTCTCTAACTAGGAGAGGGAACTCTTTTCCTAGATTCTAAAGAATAGGGAAGCTGCCTTAGTATAGGATTTTACTAAGTGTAAGAGGATTGACCCTAAGATTATGCTACTACAAGTCATCTACACTATCCCCTACAATGCCTAGTAAAGCAAAAGCATTCTAATTCCAAAGCTATTACTCCTAAAAGTTATCGACCTCTTACGCTAGCGGGTCTAGCGAGAATTATTAAGGAAGCCTACGGCAGTTACTATAATAACTAGTTCCTTATACTTAAAAAGGACGGTAGCCTCCGGCTAATCAATGATGCCTAGCAAGCTAACGCTATAACTATAAGGGACGCCTTTATACCGCTGGCTATAGAGGGGAGCAGCGAAGATTTTAGGGGTTGCTACCTCATTTTACTTCTAGACCTTCTTAGGATATAACCAAGTTATACTCGATAGTAAGAGCTGCGATTTAAAAACACTTCTCGACCCCTATTAGACTCTTCCGAATATATACTCTTCTAATAGGAGGTATAACTTAGTAGCTTAGTTCTAGAGAGCTATAACCCGAGTCTTCTAGAACCTGATCCCTAAAGTCTGCGAGTCTACCTAGATAATATTAGCATTAAGGGGCACCGTTCTAAGTATAGGGGAGCTCTAGTCGGAGAAGGACTTCGCCAATATATAGTCGAGCACCTTAGAAATATCAATCAAGTCCTTCTCAATACGGAGCTTATAGGCGCCACTATTGTAGTAGTTAAATCGTAGTGGTGCTAGCTATATGCAGTCCTTCTTAGATACCTATATACCCCTAATGCCGTCTCCCTAATAAAGCAAAGATCGCTAAAGTCAAAGAATAGACTACTTATTTGGACCTGAAAGACGTAAGGGCCTTTATCGGTCTCATTAGCTACTACTACGTCTAGATTAAGGGTTTTTAATCATTGCTCGACCCTCTACCTCTTAATGAAAAAAGGATATAGTATAGCTTAGTTGAGCCCTAGCAGGCCGCTATAGATGAGCTAAAAGGGAAAATCATTTATAGCTCCTATCTTAGCGCCCCTAGTATTCGACGACCTCGCTATAGTATTAGTCTTCCTTATAATCGACGTAAGTCTCCTAGGTTAGGGTAGTCTAATTGAGCAAATCGGCTAGATAGTAAGAGTATCCTTGCTAATTCGAGAGTAGGATATGTCGGAGGTAGAGAAGCGATACGACGTAACTAAGAGGGAGCTTAGGGGACTCCTTTACCTCCTCAAGTACTTCCGCTACTACCTTTTTAGTATCTATTTCATTATTAAAAACGGACGCTCTAGTCCTAGTCTACTAACTTAATAGCGCTATATAAGTGATATCCTGGGCGTACTCATTATATAGTAGATCGTATAGATTAGGCTTTTCGATTTCGAAGTCAAGTATATACCGGGTTAGAAAAACGTAGCAGCCGATGCGCTTTTACGCAAGCTACTAGGACCCTCTAGCTAGAGGGAGAAAGATTAGGAGAGAAGATATTAACGATTAGGTAGATACGTAAATCTTCACCAACGAAGCCTAGCAGCTAATGCCCCTTACCCCTAAGAGCCTTAAATATAGATATTTAGACTACTCCCGTACTATCGCTCGTTACCTGACGACGCTCTAGGAACCTCTTGATATTAAGCTATATTAGCGCCGCCGCTTATTTAAAAGGGAAGTACTCAAGTATTTCGTTTATAAAGGGCATCTATTCCTTCGCCCCTTAACTAAAGTATATACGCTATACCGAATTATTGATAATATAAAGAAGCGCTAGAAGGTCTTCAAGGCTTGCTACCGAGAGATGGGATATAAGGGCTATAAAGTAACCTATTATTAGGTGACGAACCACTACTACTAGAAAGGAATGTACGAAGACGTCTTAGGATAGATTCGTACCTATCTAGAGTATTAGAAGTAGGCGCCTAAGAGATATAAGGAAATGCACCTATATACTAAGCCGTCTCGTTCCCTTCGCTAAATAGCATCTTAATATTCAATATATGCTATCGACTTAGCCTAGAAAGAAAACCTATCTTCTAGAAGCGTAGGACACTTAATAAGGTTCATTGAAGCGGAAATTCTCACTTGTAAAGGTATAAGCGGTGTTGAAGCCTTTATCAAGCGAGCTATCCTTCTTCGCTAGGGGTATCCCTACTATATAGTTGTCGACGGTAGCTCTAAGTTCAAGGCCAAAGCCATAGCGATCTTAGAACAACTCTAGATCCCTAGGGTAGTCATCTTACTATATAATTCGAGGGCGAATAGTATCAACGAGGTAGGCTATATCTCAATTGCGGCCTCCTTAGCCAAGATAATAGGGGGTACTAGCAAAGGCTAGAAGGAGTTGTTGCTATATATTCTCTATACCGACTATACTATAGTTAGAGCATCTATAGGACCTTACCCTTTATATTAGTTTATAACTAAGCTAGTGAGCCCTATTGAAAATAATGTATCTCAACGTAGAGAACCATCAACTAGGAGTCTATTAAGCCCTACCTAGAAGGAGAAGCTTAGGATGAGATATAGAAACGGTTTATTACTATAAGGGCCAAGTTATTATAGGATTTAGAGCATTAGTTTAATATCGCTATAGAAAAAGTGGCTAAGGCTAGGCGCAAGATAGCCTAGCGGCGAAATGAAGTATAAGGGCGTAAATTCCGCCTAGAAAACGCTAAAATCAATGTCAAAGACCTGGTACTTGTCTATAACAATGCTAGAAGGATCGATATAAGCTCCGCCTAGAAGCTCTAGTACTACTAGGATAGCCCCTACAAGTCAAGGATATTAGGGACAAGAATGTTTACCTCCTAGAGACCCTAGACGGTATAGATATTTGATACCATTTATAGCAACTAGACTAAAGAAGTTCTTCAAGTTAGAGGTCTAGCTAGAAGCCGATAGGTTAGAAGAGTTGGGACTACTAATAGATATACTAGATAGGGTTCGAGGTAAGGAGTATAAGTAGGATAAAGTGATCGAGGAAGAAACGCTAGGACGAGCCCTTTAACCTACTCCTCTAGATAGGAAGATAAGATCATTAACAATTAAAAGGCAAAAGAAGAAGTCCGTAAGAGCTAGTTATAGAAATTCCTGGGGGAAACCCCCTAGGTTTTAATACTACTAACCCTTTATCCCTCTCTACCCTTCACTATTATACGCTTATAAGAGTGCCTCCCTCTAGTTAGCGACAATTATATCTAAATCCGAAGGGAGCTCCATCCCTTAGTATAGCCGCTAAGTGAACTAGGCGAGGAAGGCTATTAAAGTTGAAGGGGGCCTTCCAACCCAAGTAGGATCCTCCTTTCTATTTAAGACCTTATTAATATCCTCGAAGGTATAGAATTGCTCGTGCTAGATATAATTCCTATACTAGCTATCGAGCACTAGGCCTAGGGATATATAGCTAAAGAAGGGAGTTATACTATTACTATCTTACCCTGCTAGTCGTAGTAATAGTACGAGTACTAGTTATAGTAGCACTGTAAGGGAATAGATTCCTATTAGCAACGTCGAGTTAGCCCTATCTAGAAGGGGGCGCTAAACTTAGGCACCGATCTCTAAAGGCCTGAACAAATAAGGCGAGAGCTCTATTACTCAAGAGTAGAGCTTGTAGATCCGTCGGCTATAAGGCCTACCGTTCTACTACTCGACGAACAATGCTGAAGGCGTTTGACGAACCCGGCCTTACGCTCGCGAAACCAGGAAAGGTATCGCTCTTAAGGCTAAGAAGTAAATACCGCTCTAACTAAGTGCCGTTGGCAGGCAGCTCCTACTATAAGTATAGGACCTTATATTTATCCTAGTCGACTAGGGAGAAGAAGCGTATAAAGTGGAGAAGGGCTTTATAATTCACCCTTATTAACTATAGAACTAAGCTAGTTACTAGGAAGAGGAGGATCGTCTAGGTATATCTGAATAGCCTAGACGTACTATAATTCTAAGTCAGATATCTTATTAGACTTCTTAGTTAAATCGACGGGGCGGTCTATTAGGGCCTGCTCTAGAGTAGGGAGACTCTATCGACGGCCACATCGACCAATTGGCTGAAGGACTTCTAGTTTATAGGGTATATAGTTATAATGTCCGAATTCGTAGACTAGAACTAATGCTGAATTCGAAAGGGAAGTGATTCAACTAGTATAGTAGTACTAGACCTCTAGTTAGAAAGAGGAGAGAGAGTTGAGGAAAAGAGAATAAGAGGGCCCTAGGCTTTAAAAGGAGGCTCCTTAAGGAACTAAAAAAGGGGGCCTAGGCAATAAGGACTCTTATATCGCATCTTCTAGCACTTCTTTTAACCCCAACAATACTAGAAAAATTTTCACTCCTTTCTACTACCCTAACCAACTTCATTATAAGGAATTCTATTCGCACCCTTATTACTTTTAGTAATCGGAATAGCGTATACCTCTAGTCAAAAGAAGATCTTGCTATTATTAAAGATAGAGGCAAGCTAAATGAGTTAGAGCTCCCTAGCATCGATAGCCTTAAGATCTCTTAGAGGTCCCCTATATAGGCTTCAACCCTAACCGCATTCAAGAGGAGGCTCGCGTTATAGGCTACAAGAATTCCCTGCCCGTACTACTTAAGAGAACCTAGAGCTAGTGGGAGTATAGGATTCCTTCGAATACTATAGATAGGTTCTCTTATTCTAATAGCTAGGGCAGGAAATACCTTTAGTACCCCTAGCGAACTCCAATAGACTTATCGATATACTATATATATACGTCGCCTACCGTCGAGTATCGAGAGTCAACGACCCCTATAGCTAGCAACCGCCCTAGGGTTAGCCTATAACCTAGAAGTTATATAGAGACTATTTCCAGGGTATAAGGGTCCTCTACCTAGAGGGAGCCCCTACTTTAGGCATCTATAGTACGACATCGTAGTAGTCCTCTACAACGTCGAGGGGTATATCTAAGCAAGAAATAGATAGACTTCATTATTATTATAGCTCCTCTGCCTTTCACTTATATACTACTAGCACTATATATTCCTCTTCCTATACCTAGTCAAGAAAATATTACGCCTGCTAAGGTCTAGGGTTTAGAAGGAGAACTATAAAGAGGCGAGCAATAAGAGGTTCTAGGTAATACCCTTACTTGGACGAGGTATACTAGGCTATAGGCATCTATAACTAGGTAACTAGGTAGTATTTCTTCTACGATTTAGGAAAGGGAGGCCCTCAAGAGTCGGGACGATAACTCTAGGGGCCACTTACAGCTATAGTCAATGCCTTAGGGGGGCTTCAACTAGTATAAGGTTTGAGGTACCGACTACCTATAGCAAGCAGGAGATTAGGAGTATAGGCTATAGGTCGTCGAGTTTACTAGATTCTTTTTCTAGGACGTTCGTCAAGGAAACGCTATACGACTAGCGCTCTAGTAGCTCTAGAGCGGCCTTATAGGAACTATAAGATAAAACAAGCGTAGTAAAAGATGCTCCGTAGCTAGCTTAGGATCATTAGGATAGCCCTTAGAGGATTGAGTGGACGACCGCTAAGAATAGTAGACGTATAGAAGGCCTATATAGAATAGAACCCCTAGGACTAGGGGCTATAGATTCCTAATAGATAGGTTAGGTCACCCTCCTATATACTCTCCCCTCTAGGTAGAGGGATTCTAGCAAGTGCCTCGAGCAATAGAAGCCTAGCCCTAAGAAGCTAGCTACTAAGGCTAACGATATAGAGATAGTTCCTATCGAAGACGTTCTAGTCTATATAGATTCTCCTATACGCGACCTAGCTAGGCTTCACTAGCGGATAGTGCTCGTGCTTTCCTCTAAGGATTAGGGATAGGGCCCGCTACTACCTAGGACTTCGCGACTAAACCCTCGGCAGGACTACCCTAAGATAGTGGCTTAGGCCTTACGCCTTATTGACGAAAGACTAAGGGCCGCCTCGGAGCGCCTTTAGCGAGACCAGCTATAACTAGAGCGAGAGGTATAAGAGTAGGTAGTGTCCTGCTCGGCCCGACTACTCTAGTGCTCCCTCCCTACGATCCGAGGATATAACTACCTAAATTAGTAGAGGAGCTGGACTAGTAAGTAGAGGCACTTATCTCCCTTAGCTATATAGTTAGAGGAGACTTACCGAAAGAGTAATTACGCTAGATTTAGTACGAGGCGACGGCCTAGGACGAGGGTATAAGACGCGAAGTATACCGTCAGGTTAGGGCTTAGCATTAGGAAGCAAAGCAAGCTTCTTGATTAATAGGTACCCGCTGGTTAGAGGAAGTCCTCTCCCTCTTAGGCTCCTACTCGTAATAATAAGGGACCGCCGCCAATATAGTCAAGACGCTTAACCTGCATTGCTATACAATAGACGCCCCTAGCTATAGTATAGGAATAGCTAGAGCGGTTTCGGACCCCGCCTCTATAGCTAACGTAAAGTAGAGGAAGATCCCTAGGTTCGACCCCTAGTCTATAACTATACTAGCTCCCCTAACTGCTACCTCTCTCCTAAGTACCTAGTATAGTAGCGGGGCTGGATTATATAAACCGCAAACGAGAGGCTTAGAGAGAGCGAGGGCGCTATAGAAGGGACCATTACTAGTAGGAAGATCGGTCTAGGATAGATAGGATATAGTATAAGGACTAGTAAGAAAGGTGGATACGAACTAGCCCGCGGGTGCTAATAGCCTATTCGAAAGGGAAGTATAAACTAGGGCGGAAACCTCCTAGGCTTTAGGGGGGGGGAGCTTGCCATTAGGCCTACTTCTATATAGGGTAGGCCGTAGATAGCTTTTTTAACATTGCGTTTATTTTAGTAAAGTTTCTCGTATACGAGCTACGCTATATATATAAAGCCTGCTAGGAACTGTAACGGTCTTAGGAGTGTATTTCAACTATCTGATGACGACTCTACGAGTACATCCAATCTTAGAGAAAAGAAGAAGAAGAAGAAAGAAAGGGAACGAGGAAGAGGGGGAAGGGTATAGCAAAGTAGGTGACGTGGCCTCTACCTGACTAGAGGAAGGCAACAACCTAAAAGGGGTAGGCACGATGAGGGTCGCTGCCTACGATATTAGTGTTGACGTTTAGGGGTAGGGGTGCTCAATAAGGGTTAGGGTCGGCCAAGGGTTGCCGAGGCCAATATAGGGCTTAGCCCGTTATATTACTCCCCCCTTTCCTAGGGGGAATCGTCCGCCGTTATCTTCCTATATATAGCCTTAAACCGGTCTAGGCCTCCGTCTCTAGGAGGGCGCTTAGGGGTTCCTATATAGGCTATATATAGCCTACTTACTTGACTTGTACCCTGGTTCCTACTCTTATCGTCTTAGCTTAAAGAATTTCTTCGACTTGCCATTCCTTCTCACTATCTAGGCTATCTTCTAGTACGATTGCTAGAGGTTAGGTGTCATCCTGCCTCTATAATAGCAGTAGGTCATCGCTAGCTCTCTTCAACTATATAATATAGAAGACGTTGTAGATGCCTGGCGGTATATCTAGGCGGCAGGCGTAGGAGCCGATTAGTTCTATGACTATATACTTAGCGTTAAGCTAGTCGAGCTTCTTCGAAGGCCGGCTAGTCTTGATATTCCTTAGGTAGAGCTAGACCTTGTCTCCTATATAGAACTATTCAGCTACTTGCCGGTCTCGGTTTACGTATTCTTCCTACTACTCCTATACGGCAGCTATCGCGGCTTATACTACTTCTATTGCCTCTTTGAGCTTAGCGACGAAAGCTTCTCTACGGGCTACTAGGGACCTTCCGGCAATTCGTAGTCCTTCCCGCCCTCTAGATAGATCAAAAAGATCTACATCGTAGCTATACATTAGGAAAAAGGGGCTAATTCCTATCGATGTTATAGTTTAGTTGTTGATAGCCAACATTGCTATAGGCAATAGGTCTGCCTAGTTATCTTGCTAGTATATTATATAGTAGCAAAGGTAATGCTCTAATACCTAGTTGGCTCGTTCCGTTATACTATCGGTTTCTAGGTGAAGGCTATTAATAGCCGCTAGGTGTTTTAAGGAGCTCGCAAATCCGTTTCTATATAAGACTAATAAACTAAGGGCCTCTATCTAAGATAATCGCTAAAAGGGGGACTATAATGCCGAATCAGGTATTTGAGTAGCCAACTAGCTATAACTTTAATTATTGTTAACGCTATAGCTTCGAATATTATACTCTTCGATAGGCGGTTAGTAATAACTATAATTATATCCGCCTAGTTAGGGCTGGATAGGGTAATCTAGTAATAAAAAAATCTATCGAAATCTCATTCCAAATTTGTTTAGGGATAGGTAGTAGCTTTAATAAGCCTCTTTGCTTCTCTCTCTTACTACTATCTTCTATAGACGTCGTAGTTCTAGAGGAACTTTTAGATATCTTGGCTAAGGCTAGGCTAAGTGAAGTTGCGGGTAATTAATAGTTTAGTAAGGTCTCTACCTAGGTAACTAGAGAGCCGAGTCGTATATCTCTTAGATAATTCGAGTTATAGTAGTTTAGAGAATAGGACCTAAATCGTCCTCCTCTCATAGAGTCGTTTTCCTTTATCGATCGAATACTTGGAAATCGAGATAGGCAATCTCTACTATAAGGGTAATTGCCTTTCGCTATCCCTAACCATCTAGCGGATCAGCTAGTACTAGTTATTCGCTTCTAGTCCTAGTTCTAAAGTGTCATTGAGCAGGCCTTTAGCAAAAGGCTCTTCTAGTAGGTTTAACTTATTAGTATTATTATCGCCTTCTCTATCCTAGTCGCTAGCCTTTACGAACCCTATATTGACTTTGTCTTAGCTAACTTAGAGGGGGGGTCTAATTTTCCTATTGCCGCTATATCTAGGAGGGTCTTAATCTAGGTTCGATATATAGAGATATAGCCTCTCTAAGCTTTCAACAACTAGAAGTAGCGCCCTGCTAGGCGCTTTCAAATCTACGCTAGCATCCTCCTATTCTCTCCTCGAGAGGGCGTCTAGAACTACTACTTCCTTGCTAGGCCGATACCTTAGCCTAAAGTTATAATGGGCGAGGATTTCCGCCTAATAGTCCTATCTCTTGCTCAACTACCGCTTCTTCTAAAAGTATTTAAGGTTCTTGTAGTCCGTCTAGATCTCGAAGGACAATTACGCTTTATAGCTTATATCCTATTGTTCAAGGTATTATAACGGCTAGGAGCTCCTTATTATATATTAGGTAGTTGTATCCTATATTATTCTTCTTTAAAAAGAAGGCTCTAGTCGTAAGATCCCCTCGTCGTTATACTAAGAAAGTGCTCCAATTACATACCCTAAGGAGTCTATTTCGACTACTATCTTCTAGTCTAGATCCTACTAGGCTAGGATAGAGGCGCTAATAAGGAGGGTTTTAAGTTGCTCGAAGCTTCCTTGCACTAGGGCGACTAGACGAAGGGCACTCCTTTCTTAGTAAGGGTAGTTAAGGGCATTGCTACTATTAAGAAGTTTAGAATAAACTCTTAGTAGTAGTTCGCGAACCTAATAACCCTCGGACTCCCTTAATAGACTTCGGGCATTCCTATTGCTCGATCGCTCTAATCTTTTCTAGGTCGATGTGATTCCCTTTCCAGCTCTATAATAAACCCTAGGTATTTGATACTCTTAGCTTCGAAGTTGCACTTATTGATATTAACTTGGAGCCCGCTTCCTAGAGTCTCTTTATAACTATCTTGACTTTCTTCCTATAGTCGGAGAGGGAGCTATCGGAGTAGATAAGAACGTCGTCTATATAGGCTAAGAGAACTTATCGAGGTACTCCTACAACGTCTTATTGATATACTACTAGAAGTAGCTAGCGTACTAGTTAGGCCGAAGGGGGTGACTAGCTATTTATAAAGCCTATATCTTGTATAGAAGGCTATTTTCTACTCGTCGCCTTCCTTGATCCGGATCTTGTAAAATGTAGCGATTATATCTAGCTTTATAAGCCATTTTGCCTTCGATAGAGACCTAAGTATCTCGTTAATTGGGGAAGTGGATATCGGTCCTTATATATAATGGCGTTCAACCTTTGGTAATCGATATAGAAGCGTAATCCACCTCTAGGCTTCCTAACGAATAAAATGGGGGCTAAGGCTAATAAGCTGCTTGCCTAGATAAAGTTCTTGTTGAGAAGATCCGTCAGGGTTTTCTATAGGACGATCAATTCCTCCTTAATATTCTATAAAGTAGCCCTAAAAGTAGGGGCTTTTTTTGTCTATTCTTATCCTTTTCTAATAGACATTTCGTGGTCTACCCTAGTTAATAGGGTAGCAACTAGTCTATAGCATTTTAGTTGAAGAGGGAAGGAATTTGTAGTAGTATTATAGCAGCTTCTACTTAGGGTCTCTATATTTCTTTAGTGCTAGGGCCTTTTCAATATCTGCTAGGCTAGCTGCAAATAACCTAATAGGCTCTTTCTAGTTAGGGCAGGTTCTCTAGGTTCTTCTAGCTCTCTTTATAAGAGCTCCAATATACTTGCTAATTGTTAGGAGACTAATAGGGTAGCTCCCTCCTCTTAGCCCCTTTCCTTGATTACTAGCCCCAAGGTCCTAATCCTTAATTCCTTCTAAGAGAGAGAGATAGTTATATCCTCGGCATCTATCTATAGTCGCCTAAGAATAATATTGTCCTTCTAGTCTAGGATAACGTAAAAGAAGACGCGGTTATTTTTATATCTATCGTATCGGTATCTATATAGGCTATATATCGAATAAGGCCTTTAACTATCACGTTGACTTACTTAAGGTCGCGTAGGGTAATAGGAATATATAGGAGGTATAGGCGTTTTGCAAAGGAGAGACTAATAGTAGTATAACTCAAATATCTATAGTCGATAAAGGCTTTAGTATAGTAAGTTCTATTAATACCGAAGTTAATATAAATAAGGGGGCTCTATCTTCTTCTTTCTATTCTTCTATTCTCGTACTACCTCTAAGTACTCCTAACGACGACTTCCGCTAGGAGCTAGTCTTTTAACTCCTTATCGCTTTCCTCCTCCTAGTTAGAGGACCTATCTATATCTACTAGTTCTTCGATCCTTAGGAGTTGGGATGCGATTTCTTGATACGGGCCTAGGTTGAAGTGCTAGGACGCTATGGGGGAAGAAGTAGGTACTCTATAATCTAGCAACCCTTTCTTCTATACTATAGGTACCGCTTCTCTTTACGGCGAACTCTATCTCCTTCTCGTTAGCCTACTTCGCTCGTTTGCCTACTAGTTCCTTGTTCTACTTCTATATCGCTCGGCTGACCCTTATAGGCTCCTAATCATTATATCTAATATAAGGGTACCCGCGCGCTTATTGTTTTAATGCTTTGCCGCTTTCTAGTTAGGAGGGGGGTTCTTCGCTTATAGGAACGTGTTGAGGCCGCCCTATCTATCCTCTTCTAGGTAGACCTTCGGACATCGATGTTAGCTCCTAGGAGGTAAAGTTCTTGAATATCCTAGGTAGTCTACTAGGAGGTAGAGCATTGACGAGGAGGTCCTTCATCTCTTCGTTGAGGGTCTTCCTAAGGTAGTTGATCTAAATAGTATCGTGCTATATAGCCCTCCTATATCGGCAAGCTGCTTCTCAAATCGTAGGTAGAACGCTATAAACGACTCCGTTTTACCCTAGGTCATCTAGTCTAAGTTGTTAAGGGTATGCTAGGCGATATTAGGATCCTCGTACGTTGTAGTTAGGTACTGGAGAAAGGCTATAGGTTGCGAGCGCCCTCTAGGCACTACTTTCATAGAAAGCGGCTACCATCGACTATAGTGAGTCCCCTAGCCGGGAGTAGATGTAGGTGAACTGATTAGCGGCGGAGCCTAACAAGTACCTATCTATATATAGTTTTCCTTCTATTTCCAGCCTCTAGTTTCGGTACTTCTTCTAGTTCCTATCGAAATATAGAGGATCTAGGAGCATTATCTTCTTCTTTGTCTAGCTAGGAGGCGAGGCTAGTATAATACTGCTATAGGTAGTAGTAGAGGTGTTGTCACCTATAGGGTAGTCTCGAAGGTTAGAGAGGGACTAGGTTTATAGGGAGGCGAGGCCTTCCTAGATAGCTTGGATATATATCTAGTATATCTCGCTCTCTATAGCTTAGCGATTTTCAATCTCGACTAGGCGCTAGCTCTAGGCCGAAAGTAGTTGGAGGATCTAGGTTAGGGTAGTAGCCTCTTAGCTACCTTCGCCTATAGGGTTATTGTTTTGCCGATATCGTAATATTCGTCCGTCAAGACTTTCCGTTATACTTCGCTTAATAGAGGGCTTTCTATAGTGCTCGCCTAATAGAGGGCTTTCCAATATACCTCGCCTATTAAGGACTTTCTAATATACCTCGTTGGATAGAGGACTTCCCGATAGTACCTTACCTACTAAGGGCTTTCCAATAGTACCTCGCCTACTAAGGGCTTAAAGTCGTAATAGTATTCCGGTTGTACCTAGCTACTTAGCTCCTTTAGGCTCGAGGTCTTCGCCCTTATAGTATAATGGTTGGAAATATAGGATTCGTAACCCTCTTATACTACTAAAGCTTATAGCCTAGGTATTGCTCTATTGCCCTATTAACAACGCGAGCCTTGTAATTCTCAACCGTCTAATTATAGAGGATAGGAGTTCTTCATTAGCTTAACTAGTCCTATAGGCTAGTATCTTGCTATCCGACGTATGGCTTAACTAGCCTTAAAGCTAGTATTTACGGGCAACGTCGTAGCTCACTTGGTCGTAAGCGCCGAGATATTGCTCCTCGCTTAACTAGTCGAATGCTAGTATCTTGCGGAACCGATAGTACCTTGCCGCCTAGTTAACGACTTAGACTTTCTTTATAATAGTTGCATCTAAGTTGTCTATGGACGACGAACGATATAATTAACCTAATAGTCTTAGTAAATACTCTATTCTTGCGAAAAGAGGAAGATTAGATATAATGTAATGGTCTTAGGAGTAATTTCAACTATCTAATGCGACTCTATAAGTATATCCAATCTTGGAGAAAAGAAGAAGAAGAAGAAAGAAAGGGAATGAGGAAGAGGGGGAAGGGTATAGCAAAGTGGGTGATATAGCCTCTGCCTAACTAGAGGAAGGCAACAACCTAAAAGGGGTAGGCATGATGAGGGTCGCTACCTATAATATTAGTGTTAACGTCAGGGGCAGGGGTGCTCAATAAGGGTTAGGGTCGGCCAAGGGTTGCCGAGGCCAATATAGGGCTCAGCCCGTTACAGGAACACCCGCTTAGGGGCTCCTAGGCAGGTAGGGTAAGACGACAACAATAATCGAGGTTCTTTTCTTTAGTATAGACTGGAGTAGGTCAGGCCCTAACCAGAGGGCTAGAGCCATTTATTTGTGTAACGGGCTGAGCCCTATATTGGCCTTGGCAACCCTTGGCCGACCCTAACCCTCATTGAGCACCCCTGCCCCTGAATGTCAACACCAATATTGTAGGCAGCGACCCTCATGTCCTACCCCTTTTAGGTTGTTGCCTTCCTCTAGTCAGGCAGAGGCTATATCACCTACTTTGCTATACCCTTCCCCTCTTCCTCGTTCCCTTTCTTTCTTCTTCTTCTTCTTTTCTCCAAGATTAGATATACTCGTAGAGTCGTCATTAGATAGTTGAAATATACTCTAAGACCGTTACATTACATCTAATCTTCCTCTTATTTCGTAAGAATAGAGTATTTACTAAGACTATAGGTCAATTGCATTGTCGTTGTCCGTAGACAACTTAGATAACAACTATTATAAAGAAAGTCCGAGTCGTCAACTAGGCGGCAAAGTATATTGGTTCTATAAGATACTAGCATTCGACTAGTTAAGCGAGGAGCAATATCTCGGCGCTTGCGACTAAATGAGCTACAACGTTGCTTATAAGATACTAGCTTCAAGGCTAGTTAAGCCGTACGTTAGATAGCAAGACACTAGCCTATAGGACTAGTTAAGCTAATGAAGAGACTCCTATCTTACCAATTGGACGTTGAGAATTACAAGGCTCGTATTATTAATAGGGCAATAGAGCAATACCTAAACTATAAGCTTTGGTAGTATAAGGGTTACGAATCCTATATTTCTAACCGTTACGCTATAAGGGCGAAGACCTCGAGCCTAAAGGAGCCGAGTAGCTAGGCACGACTGGAATACTATTACGACTTCAAGCTCTTAGCAGCGAGGTACTATCGGAAAGCCTTTAGTAGGTAAGGCACTATTAGGAAGTCCTCTATCTAACAAGATATATCGGAAAGTCCTTTAGTAGGCGAGGTATATTAGAAAGCCCTCTATCAGGCAAGGTACTATAGAAAGCCCTCTACTAAGCGAAGTATAACGGAAAGTCTTGACGGACGAATATTATAATGTCGATAAACAATAACCCTATAGGCGAAGGTAGCTAAGAGGCTACTACCCTAACCTAGATCCTCCAACTGCTTTCGGCCTAGAGCTAGCGCCTAATCGAGATTGAAAATCGCTAAGCATAGAGAGCGAGATATACTAGATATATAATCTAAGCTATCTAGGAAGGCCTCGCCTCCCTACGAACCTAGTCCGCTCTAACCTTTAAGACTACCCTATAGGTAACAACACCTCTACTACTACCTATAGCGAGTATTATACTAGCCTCGCCTCTAGCTAGACAAAGAAGAAGATAACGCTCCTAGATCCTCTACATTTTCGATAGGAACAATAAGAAGTACTAAAACTAGAGGCTAGAAATAGAAGGAAAACTATATAAAGATAGGTGCTTGTTAGGCTCCGCCCGCTAATCAGTTTACCTATATCTACACCTAGCTAGGGGACTCACTATAGTTGATGGCAGCCGCTTTCTACGAGATTAGTAGCCTAGAGGGCGCTCGCAAACCTTGCAGCCTTTCTCTAGTACCTAACTATAAAATACAAGGATCCTAATATCGCCTAGTACCTTAACAACTTAGACTAGATAACCTAGGGTAAAACGGAGTCGTTTGCGGATTCTACCTACGATTTGAGAAGTAGCTTGCAATATAGGAGGGCTATATACACGACGCTATTTAGATCAACTACTTTAGGAAGACCCTCAACGAAGAGATAAAGGACCTCCTCGTTTAATGCTCTACCTCCTAGTAGACTACCTAGGATTTTTCAAGAACTTTACCTCCTAGAGCTAATATCGATGCCTAAAGGTCTACCTAAGAGGATAGATAATAGGGCGGCCTTAACGTTCCTATAAGCGAAGGAACCCCCCTCCTAACTAGAAAGCGGCAAAGCATTAAAACAACAAGCGTGCGGGTACCCCTATATAAGATATAATGGATTGGGAGCCTACGAGGTTAGCCGAGTAATATAAGAAGTAGAATAAGGAACTAGTAGCAAACGAGCAAAGTAGGCTAACGAGAAGGAGATAGAGTTGCGCTATAAAGAGAAGCGGTACTTATAGTATGAAGAAAGGGTTGCTAGATTATAGAGTGCCTACTTCTTCCCCTATAGCGTCCTAGCACTTAACCTAGGCCGTATTAAGAAATCGCATCCTAAGCTCCTAAGGATCGAAGAACTAGTAGATATAGATAGGGACTCCTCTAACTAGGAGGAGGAAAGCGATAAGGAGTTAAAAGACTAGCTCCTAGCGGAAGTGTCGTTAGGAGTACTTAGAGGTAGTACGAGAATAGAAGAGAATAGAGAAGAAGATAGATAGCCCCCCTATTTATATTAACTTCGGCATTAATAGAACTTACTATACTAAAGCCTTTATCGACTATAGATATTTGAGTTATACTACTATTAGTCTCTCCTTTACGAAACGCCTATACCTCCTATATATTCCTATTACCCTATACGACCTTAAGCAAGTCAACGTAATAGTTAAAGGCCTTATTCGATATATAGCCTATATAGATACTAATATCGATAGATATAAAAACAACGTCTTCTTTTACGTTATCCTAGACTAGAAGGACGATGTTATTCTTAGGCGACTATAGATAGATACTAAGGATATAACTATCTCCCTCTTAGAAGGAATTAAGGATTAGGACCTTAGGGCTAGTAATTAAGGAAAGGAGCTAAGAGGAGGGAGCTACCCTATTAGTCTCCTAATAATTAGCAATATTTTGAGCTCTTATAAAGAGAGCTAGAAGAACCTAGAGAACCTGCCCTAACTAGAAGAGCCTATTAGGTTATTTGTAGCTAGCCTAGTAGATATGAAAAGCCCTAGCACTAAAGAAGTATAGAGACCCTAGTAGAAGCTGCTAATACTACTATAAATTCCTTCCCCTCTTTAACCGAAATGCTATAGACTAGCTGCTACCCTACTAACTAGAGTAGACTACGAAATTCTATTAGAAAAGGATAAGAATAGATAAGAAAAGCCCTACCTTAGGGGCTACTTTATAGAATATCAAAGGAGGAATTGATCGTCCTACGGAAAACCCTATAGATCTTCTCGATAAGAACTTCATCTAGGCAAGCAGCTTGTTAGCCTTAGCCCCCATTTTATTTATTAAGAAGCCTAGAGGTGGATTACGCTTCTATATCGATTACCAAAGGTTGAACGCTATTATATATAAGGACCGATATCTACTTCCCCTAATCAACGAGATACTTAGGTCTCTATCGAAGGCAAAATAGCTTACGAAGCTGGATATAATCGCTATATTTTATAAGATCTAGATTAAGGAGGGCGACGAGTAGAAAACGGCCTTCTATACGAGATATAGGCTTTACAAATAGCTAGTCACCCCCTTTGGCCTAACTAGTACGCGGCTACCTTCTAGCGATATATCAATAAGACGTTGTAGAAGTACCTTAATAAGTTCTGCTTAGCCTATATAGACGACGTTCTCATCTACTCTAATAGCTCCCTCTCTAACTATAGGAAGAAAGTCAAGATAGTTATAAAGAGACTCTAGGAAGCGGGTCTCTAAGTCGATATCGATAAGTGCGACTTCGAAGCCAAGAGTATCAAATACCTAGGGTTTATTATAGAGGCCGGAAAGGGAATCCGCGTCGACCTAGAAAAGATTAGAGCGATTAAGCAATAGGAATGCCTAAAGTCTATTAAGGGAGTCCGAGGGTTTATCGGGTTCGCGAACTACTACTAAGAGTTTATTCCAAACTTCTTAATAGTAGCAATGCCCTTAACTACCCTCACTAAGAAAGGAGTGCCCTTTATCTAGTCGCCCTAGTGCGAGGAAGCTTTCGAGCAACTTAAAACCCTCCTTATTATGCCCCCGTCCTAGCCTAGTAGGATCTAGACTAGAAGATAGTAGTCGAAATAGACTCCTTAGGGTACGCAATTGGAGGAGCACTTTCTTAGTACGACGATAAAGGGATCTTACAACTAGTAGCCTTCTTTTCGAAGAAGAATAACGTAGTAGAATGCAACTACCTAATATATAATAAGGAGCTCCTAGCCGTTATATAATGCCTTGAACAATAGGACGTAGAGCTATAAAGCGTATTGTCCTTCGAGATCTAGACGGACTATAAGAACCTTAAATACTTTTAGAAGAAGCGGTAGTTGAGCGAGAGATAGGTCCGTTATTAGAAATCCTCGCCTATTATAACTTTAGGCTAAGGTATTAGCCTAGCAAGGAAGTAGTGGTTCTAGACGCCCTCTCGAGGAGAGAATAGGATATACTAGTAGATAGATTTAATAAGCGCCTAGCGGGGCGCTGCTTCTAGTTGTTGAAAGCTTAGAGAGGCTATATCTCTATATATCGAACCTAGATCAAGACCCTTCTAGATATAGCGGCAATAGGAAAATTAGACCCCCCCTCTAGTTAGCTAGAGACAAAAGTCAATATAGGGTTCGTAAAGGCTAGCGACTAGGATAGAGAAGGCGATGATAATACTAATAAGTTAAACCTACTAGAGAGCCTATTTGCTAAAGGCCTGCTTAATGACCTTTAGAACTAGGGACTAGAAGCGAATAACCGGTACTAGCTGATCCGCTAGATGGTTAGGGATGGCGAAAGGCAATTACCCTCGTAGTAGAGACTACCTATCTCGATTTCTAAGTATTCGATCGATGAAGGAAAACGACTCTATTAGAGAGGACGGATTTAGGTCCTATTCTCTAAACTACTATATACTCGAATTATCTAAGAGATATACGACTTAGCTCTCTCTAGTTACCTAGGTAGAGACCTTACTAAACTATTGATTGCCCGCAACTTTACTTGGCCTAGCCTTAGCCAAGATATCCGAAAGTTCCTCTAGAATTGCGACGTCTATAGAAGGATAGCGGTATAGAGAGAGAAGCGAAGAGGCTTATTAAAGCTACTACCTATCCCTGAACGAATTTGGAATAATATTTCGATGGATTTTATTACTAGATTACCCCTATCTAGCTCTAACTAGGTAGATATAATATAGTTATTACTAACCACCTATCGAAGAGTATAATATTCGAAGCTATAGCATTAACAACGACCAAAGTTATAGCTGGTCGGCTACTTAAATGCCTAATTTAGCATTATAGTCTCCCCTTAGCGATTGTCTTAGATAGAGGCCCTTAGTTTATTAGTCTTGTATAGAAACGGATTTACGAGCTCCTTAAGATCACCTAGCGGCTGTCAATAGCCTTCTACCTAGAAACTAATAGTATAATAGAACGAGCCAACTAGGTGCTGGAGTATTACCTTTACTATATATAATATACTAGTAAGATGACTAGGCGGACCTATTGCCTATAGCAATATTGGCTATCAACAACCGAACTACAATATCGATAGGAATCAGCCCCTTTTTCCTAACGTATAGCTACGATATAGATCTTTTTGACCTATCTAGAGGGCGGGAAGGACTACGAATTGCCGGAAGGTCCCTAGTAGCCTATAGAGAAGCTTTCGTCGCCAAGCTTAAAGAGGCAATAGAAGTAGTATAAGCTACGATGGCTGCCGTATAGGAGCGGCAGGAAGAATACGTAAACCAAGACTAGCAAGTAGCTGAATAGTTCCGTATAGGAGATAAGGTCTAGCTCCGCCTAAGGAATGTCAAGACTAGCCGGCCTTCGAAGAAGCTCGACTAGCTTAACGCCAAGTATATAGTTATAGAACTAATCGGCTCCTACGCCTGCTACCTAGATATACCGCCAGGCATCTACAATATCTTCTACGTTATATAGTTGAAGAGAGCTAGCGATGACCTACTACTATTATAGAGGCAGGATGACACCCAACCTCCAGCAATCGTACTAGAAGATAGCCTAGATAGCGAGAAGGAATAGCAAGTCGAAGAAATTCTTCAAGCCAAGACGATAAGAGTAGGAACTAGGGTATAAGTCAAGTAGATGGGCTACATATAGCCTACGTAGGAACCCCTAAGCGCCCTCCTGGAGATAGAGGCCCTAGACTGGTTTGAGGCTATATATAGGAAGATAACGGCGGACGATTCCCCTCTAGGAAAGGGGGAGTAATATAACGGGCTAAGCCCTATATTGGCCTCGGCAACCCTTGGCCGACCCTAACCCTTATTGAGCACCCCTGCCCCTGAACGTCAATACTAATATCGTAGGCAGCGACCCTCATCGTGCCTACCCCTTTTGGGTTATTGCCTTCCTCTAGTTAGGTAGAGGCTACGTTACCTACTTTGCTATGCCCTTCCCCCTCTTCCTCGTTCCCTTCTTTCTTCTTCTTCTTCTTTTCTAAGATTGGGATTACTTGTAGAGTCGTCATCAGATAGTTGAAATACACTCCTAAGACCGTTACAATTTGAAGATTATGTCTTAAAGAGAGCTCCGGAGCTATATTGAGCTATAGCTTATTAAAGCCTTCGTTCCTCCCCCAATTTACTACATCGATATTACTAGACTATTGTGACCAGCAGTAGGGTATAGTATATATGTAGATTTAAGGTGCTGCGCACCAGTTCAGTAGGCTATAGGTATAGTGCTTGCATAGCTATATAATGGAAAATAGCACCTAGTAGCTTTTCGCTCCCGTAAGATTTATAACGAAGAAATACGCTATAATAATAGTGAGAGAGAGCTATAGCGCTTATTGATACGCTATACGTCTAGCGTCACTACCTCCTCTATACCTAGACTCCTATCCTTGTATTAACTAACCATCTTAACCTTGAAGGCCTCTATAAGAAGTAGCCAATAGCAAAACATACGCTAGAGCTAGGAGCTTGCTGAGTTTAACTTTATAGTAAAGTATGCCTAGGGATCTAAAATACTACTAATGGACTTTTACGTAGACTAGACTATACTACTAAAAAAGTAGTAAAATCGTAGAGAACCTGCTATTAACCCTCCTAGAGGAATGTTTAGAGTAGGGGAAGGTATATAAGGAGGAACCCGAGCACCCTCCTCTTGTAGCGGCCTAATATTACGTTTACGCCTGCTTACTATACTAGGAGAGCCTAGTATTCGCGCCCTAGAGGACTATAAAGCGTAGATAGAAGATAAGGAGTTAGCTCGTGACCTAGCACGCTCGGGGTATAGAACGCTAATTATAGGTATAGTAACTAGCGCTAGATAGGCGTATAGATGAGGTCCTGAGATAGACTAATACTAGGAGGCGCCTAAGAGAAGGGAAAGGCTTATATAGATAATGCTGCTCGGGCTAAAGGCGTGCTAGGACGCTATAAAGGGGCGTTGAAGCGCCTATTAAGTATTGACAATAAGTGGGCGCAAGAGAAGTGCCTTAGTAATAAGTAGGTATATAAGAAGCGCCGAAGTGCTAAGTAGGTACCTATAGGGCGCCTACAAAGCGATTAGTATAGCTTGTGTTATACTATATACGTATACTAGTGCCGGGGGGCTGCCGGGTATACTAGGAGTAAGGCGCTTAATCCCTATATATCCCTAGAAGTTACGTCTAATAAAGAGGGTACGCCTGATAGTATAAGCCTCTTGTAGGGGCTATATATAGGAGGTATCTATATTCTAGGACAGCGAGTGGGGGTCCCTACCATCGCTATAGGAGAGTCCGCCAGGCGTAGTCGGAGGATATATAGTGTGCTTAGAAGTATGGAGAGCGATGGGTTTAAGCTAGGCATAGAGAGAAGACGGGATACTAACCTTCAATAGGCGAATTTTCAGTCTATAGCGGTACGATAGGAGCTGGCACAAGAGCTACTACAATATAAAGATGGTAGGCTATTACAGCATTAGAAAAACTTAGTAGAAGTTACGACGTAACACAATTAGCCGACCCTGATAGCCGATATCGAGGTCTAAATCTATAAGTAATGTTTGCGGCTAAACGAAAGTATAGAATTACTACCCTTATAGCGAACTCGCACTATTGCTAATTCTAAGTGGCCCTTAGAGGGATGTCCACTATTAACTTTTATTACTAGGCTACTAAGCTCTATTGATCTATAGACTAATAAGGCCTATAATGCTATCCTCGTGATTGTTGATAAGTTCACTAAATAACTATCTATATCGCTATAAGTACGATGCTTATTACTACTAGCGTTCGTAGAACTCTTTTCGATCACGTCTTCCGACTTTTCGGCCTCCTAACTACTATTACCTCCAACCGAGGGTCTCTTTTTACTAGTAACTTCTAGAAGGCGATTATAGAGCTACTAGTATAATAAGGCGCCTAAGCACTATATAGCGCCTATAGACTAACGGTTAAACCGAGTACCTTAACTAAGTCCTTAAGCACTATTTGCGTATCTACTATAATTACGACCAAGCAGATTAGGCGTAGCATTTGACTATCGCGGAATATGCCTATAATACCTCTTACTATACCGCTATATATATAACCCTAGCGTATTTACTATTTAGGTTCTAGCCGAGGGGGCCTTTAGATCTAGTCGACGAGTATAGTAGCAGTGTTCCTACTACTAATAGAGGATTAAAGAGCTTCTTACTAAAAGGTCTTAGGTCTCTGACCTCCTACGCCGAACAAATAAGGTATACGAAAAGTAGTATAATAGGCATCGTACGAAGATGGCTTTCGAGCCCGCTAGTAGGTCTGGCTATCTACGAAATACCTGAACTAGAAGCGCCCGAGCTGCAAACTCGTAGATAAATATATTAGGCTATTCAAGATCATTAACGTAGTAGGAGATAGAAAGATAGTATACAAGTTAGATTTGCTTATAAGATAAAAATCTATAATACTTTCCCGATTTCCCTATTAGAGCTATTCAATAGATCTAAATAGCAGGCGTAGGAACACTAAGAATGTATCGATATTATAGAGGAAGAGCAGTACTAGGAGGTTGAGGCTATCCTTGACTATCGAGGCCCGCCTACCGACTAGCAATACTTAGTTTAGTAGGCTAGCTATAGGCTAGAAGATAACTTGTAGGAGCCTATAGAGCACTTGGATAATAGACTACTACTTAGGGAATATACTACGCGGCTAATAAGGCATTACTTATAAGAAATGCGGCTATAGTAGGAGAGTAGAGCAGGTATACGGCAAACGCTTTATAATAGATTTACCCTAGATAGCGTAGACGAGCTATACTAAGAACTACGACAAGCAACAAAGATATAATAGTTGCGTAATTACTATATAACGATACCGCTATAAATAAAAACGAAGTACTACTACCTCTCGCGGCCTACTACTCGCCATCACTTCTTGCTACTACGTCTTCTTCTATATAGAACCATCCTATAAGCTTGTTAGTAGTATATAGCAAGCGGTATAACTAAAGAAGTATACCTTCGGGTTAGAAGAAGTACGTTTCTAACCACCCTTCGTACTGCCCTTCTTCGTACTATAGCCGCCCCTAGCGCTTAGGCTTTGCTCGTTCGATGCTTTACTATTGTTCGCTTACTCCTTGGAAGCCTCTATAAGGCGTATATTATAGTTATTCTAAGCCTCTTCATTCGTATTGTTGATGGGACCCTTAGGACGGGCCTCGCCCTCGCGGCGCGTAATAAGCTCGTTCTACGCTAGTTAGCGGCGAACGAAAATGATAACGATATATATACTAAACGCTCTATCATTGCCCCTTAGTTTAAGAGAACCTTTCTCTACGCCCTCTCGATAGTAGATATACAAGTATTTAAGCGACTTTATAGCGCTTATGCTCTTCGCAAGCGCCTTTTCAAGGGATTTAAGTCGCTTCGTTACTAGCGATAAGTCTATAGTAGAGGCAATACTACTAGGGGTAGGCAGCTTCTCGACTATACTAAAGCGGCGAAGATATAGCTTAAATACTTCCTCTACCTTGCGATAGGCTCCTTACTAAGTAGTAAAATCGTTCGAATAGGTAGCTAGAGGGGGACTATAGATCGTCAAGGATTAAATGAAACGGCGGCTAAAGCGGTCCATTTCTTTGCTAAGTTTATAGCGCTAGAATAGTTAAAAACGCTGCTAAGGCGCTAGAGATAAGCATTTACGCTCTCGTCCTAGCGGGGATGAGTTAGTATTTATCTCGAGCGATAGCCTAATTGTGACGAACGGTCTGTCCCTACGTCTAAGAGGGACTTCTGAATGGTTGACTAGGGTCGGGATAACTATTCGGTAGAGCTAAAAGGTCTTATAACATATATAGAGTGATTGTCCTCGCAAGTTCCTAGAAGACTAGAACTCTGATTGCTTACTAAGGAAGTGCTACTATAGTGCCCGTAGGCCTAAAGATCGTGATCTATATATAAGCTTCCTCCTACTAGCTTAGTCTAGCTCAGTTACTAATCCCTACTAAGCTTCTAGCTTAGTTACGCTCATTCACTGATCTATACTAATCCTGCCGCTAGCTTATTTTCTTAGCACCACTAATCCTCTTATATGGCTTAGCCTCTATATTACCTTGATTAGCTCTTGCTTCTGGTTGGTCCTACACCGGCCGCAACTATATATATAGTTGGTTCGTAACACGATGCCCCTTCTCAACGTCTTTCGCCCCGAAAGACCCAATCGTGCTGCCTCAAATAGCGCCACATAGCCCTCTTCCATTAGTACTATTGTCCTAGTAAGGCCTCCCCCCCTTATATCTCCCTATCTGCTAACTATAGCGAGCCGTATAAAGAAGCGCGATCGTGATACGACTCGATAGCGCCGTATCCTAATTACTAAGATCGAGCGCAAGATGGTTATCCTAACGAGATACTATATACCTGCTACTTTAAGTCGAAGCCTTAGCTCCTGTATATCAAGTCGCCCGATTCTTCCCGTTACCTGTATTGCGTCTACGCTAGCGTGCCTTATAATAGGTCGAATATAGCGGATGCCCGTAGGTCCTTCTTATCCCCTTTTTCTACTATAGTTCTAACGTTTAGAAGTGACGAGGAACATATCTACGAAAAAGCAAGTTAATAATGAGATTAAACGAGTAGAAGAGCAACTAAGTACGCTCCTAAGTCGTTTAAACTATCTTCGTCGTCAACGGAATAAGATTTAAGAGCGGGGTTCTACTCTAGTTCGCTATAGGATTCAAGCTCTAGATAAAGATAATAGTATAGCTTCCGCTTCTAAGCCCCCTCTAGATCCTCTAGTTATATTGGAAGAGTAGTCCTTAGTTAGGCAGGTTTATATGCTAGGCGCTTTCGGAGTTGTCGACTAGGATTTTGGGGTTTGAGCTTCCCTCCTCCTAATTCTATAGTTGGTTAGTTCGACGATACTGCTAGTCCTTTGGTTTCGGTCGATCAGGATTCCTCTAGTAAACTCCTCTAATTTCTTAGGGTAGTGGAGGTGTAACGGTCTTAGGAGTGTATTTCAACTATCTGATGACGACTCTACGAGTACATCCAATCTTGGAGAAAAGAAGAAGAAGAAGAAAGGAAGGGAACGAGGAAGAGGGGGAAAGGATATAGCAAAGTGGGTGACGTGGCCTCTACCTGACTAGAGGAAGGCAACAACCCGAAAGAGGCAGGCACGATGAGGGTCGTTGCTAATATTAATATTGACGTTTAGGGGCAGGGGCGCGTACGAGGGTTAGGGGTTGGCCGAGGGTGGCCGAGGCCTGCCTAGGGCTTAGCCCGTTATATTACCCCCCTCCCCTCCTAGGGGAAGCATCGCTTTCTATAATCTTTCTATAGGTAGCCTAAACCGGTCCAATGCTTCTATTTCCAGGAAGGCGCTTAAAGGTTCCTATATAGGTTGTACGTAGCCTACCTACTTGACTTATACTCTAGTTCCGGCTCTTATTGTCTTAGCTTAGAGGATTTCCTCGACTTGCATTCCTTCTCGCTATCTAGGCTATCTTCTAGTACGATTGCTAGAGGTTGGGTGTCATCCTGCCTCTATAATAGTAGTAGGTCATCGCTAGCTCTCTTCAACTATATAACGTAGAAGACGTTGTAAATGCCTAGCGGTATATCTAGGCGGCAGGCGTAGGAGCGATTAGTTCTATAACTATATACTTGGCGTTAAGCTAGTCGAGCTTCTTCGAAGGCCGGCTAGTCTTGATTCCTTAGGCGGAGCTAGACCTTATCTCCTATAGAACTATTAGCTACCTGCGGTCTCGGTTCGTATTCCTCCTACCGCTCCTATATAGTAGCTATCGTAGCTTGTATACTTCTATTGCCTCTTTAAGCTTAGCGACGAAAGCTTCTCTAGGCTACTAGGGACCTTCTAGCAATCTATAGTCCTTCCCGCCCTCTAGATAGGTCAAGAAGATCTATATAGCTATATATCAGGAAAAAGGGGCTAATTCCTATCGATATTATGTTTAGTTGTTAATAGCCAATATTGCTATAGGCAATAGGTTCGCCTAGTTATCTTGCTAGTATATTATATAGTAGCAAAGGTAATGCTCTAGCACCTAGTTAGCTCGTTCTATTACGCTATTAGTTTCTAGGTAGAAGGCTATTGACAACCATTAGGTAATCTTAAGGAGCGCAAATCCGTTTCTATATAAGACTAATAAACTAGGGGCCTCTATCTAAGAAAATCGTAGAGGGGAGACTATAATGCTAGATAAAGTAGCTAAGAAGCTGCCTAGCTACTACTTTAGTTATTGTCGACGCTATTACTTTAAATATTACGCTTTTCGATAAGCGGTTAGTAATGACTATAATCGTATCCGCCTAGTTAGGGCTAGATGCGGGTAGTCTAGTGACAAAGTCTATCGAAATCTCGCTCTAGATTCGTTTAGGGATAGGTAGTAGCTTTAATAAGCCTCTTCGCTTTTCTCTCTATATCGCTATCCTCCTATAAACATCGTAGTTCTAAAGGAACTTCTAGATATCTTGGCTAAGGCTAGGCAAGTGAAATTCCGGGCAATTAATAGTTTAGTAAGGTCTCTACTAGGGTAGCTAGAGAGAGCCGAATCGTATATCTCTTGAATAATTAGGTACGAAGTAGTTCGAGGAATAGGACCTAAATCCGTCCCCTCTAATAGAGCCGTTTTCCCTCGTCGATCGAATACTTGGAAATCGAGATAGGTAGTCTCTACTATAAGGGTAATTGTCTTTCGCTATCTCTAACTATCTAGCGAATTAGCTAGTACTAGTTATTCGCTTCTAGTCCCTAGTTCTAAAGGTCGTTGAGCAGGCCTTTAGCAAATAGGCTCTCTAGTAGGTCTAACTTATTAGTATCGTTGCCTTCTTTATCTTAGTTGCTAGCCTTTACGAACCCTATATCAGCTTTCGTCTCCGGCTAACTAGAGGGGGGCTTCAATTCTCCTATTATCATATATAGGAGAGTCTTGATCTAGGCTCGATATATAGAGATATAGCCCCTCTAAACCTTTAGTAACTAGAAGTGACGCCCGCTAGGCGTTGTCAAGTCCGTCTACTATATATCCTATTCTCTCCTCGAGAGGCATTAGGAACTACTACCTCTTTACTAGGCTAGTACTTAGCTTAAAGTTATAGCGGGCGAGGATCTCTACCTAATAGACCTATCTCTCGCTAACTACCGTTTCCTCTAGAAGTATTCGAGGTTCTTATAGTCCATCCAAATTTCGAAGGATATACTCTATAACTCTATATCCTATTGTTCGAGGCATCGTATAACGGCTAGAAGCTCCTTATTATATATAGGTAGTTGTACTCTACTATATTGTTCTTCTTCGAGAAGAAGGCTATAGGTTAAGATTCCTTCGTCGTTATACTAGGAGAGTACTCCTCTAATCGCGTATCCCAAAGAGTCTATTTCAAATACTATCTTTCGGTCTAGGTCCTATTAGGCTAGGATAGGTATACTAATAAGGAGGGTTTTAAGTTGCTCGAAGGCTTCCTTATACTAGGGCGACTAGATAAAGGGCACTCCTTTCTTAATAAGGGCAGTTAAGGGCATCGCTACTATTAAGAAGTTCGGAACAAACTCTTAGTAGTAGTTCGCGAACCTAATAAACCCTCGGACTCCCTTAATAGTCTTAGGGCGCTCCTACTACTTAATCGCCTTAATCTTTTTAGGGTTAATACAAATCCCCTTCCCTATTTTAACGATGAACCCTAGATACTTAACGCTCTTTACTTCGAAGTTGCATTTATCGATATCGATTAGAGACCTACTTCCTAGAGTTTTTTTATAACTATTTTGACTTTCTTCCTATAGTTAGAGAGGGAGCTATTAGAGTAGATAAGAACGTCGTCTATATAGGCGGAGCAGAACTTATCGAGGTACTCCTATAACGTCTTATTAATATACTACTAGAAGATAGCTAGCGCGCTAGTTAGGGCTAAAGGGGGTGACTAGCCATTTATAAAGCCTATATCTCGTATAGAAGGCTATCTCTACTTGTCTCCCTCCTTAATCTAGATCTTATAAAATGCAGCAATTATATCTAGCTTGGTAAGCCACTTCGCTTTCGATAAAGACCTAAGAGTCTCGTTAATTAGGGGAAGTAGATATTAGTCCTTGCGTATAATGGCGTTCAACCTATGGTAATCAATATAAAAGCGTAGTCTATCTCTAGGCTTCCTAATGAATAAAATAGGGGCTAAGGCTGACAAGCTGCTTGCCTAGATGAAGTTCTTATTAAGAAGTTCTATAAGGGTTTTCTATAGGACGATTAATTCCTCTCTTGATATCCTATAAAGTAGCCCCTAAAGTAGGGGCTTTTCTTGTCTATTCTCGTCCTTTTCTAAGGGAATTTCGTAGTCTACCCCTAGTTAATAGGGTAGTAGCTAGTCTATAGCATTTCGGTTAAAGAGGGGAAGGAATTTATAGTAGTATTATAGCAGCTTCTATCTAGGGTCTCTATACTTCTTTAGTACTAGGGCTTTCTCATATCTACTAGGCTAGCTACGAATATCCTAATAGGCTCCTTCTAGTTAGGGCAGGTTCTCTATATTCTCCTAGCTCTCTTTATAAGAGCTCCAAATATACTTACTAATTATTGGGAGACTAATAGGGTAGCTCCCTCCTCTTAGCTCCTTTCTTAATCATAGCCCTAAGGTCCTAATCTTCAATTCCTTCTAAGAGGGGGAGATAGTTATATCCTTGGCGTCTATCTATAGTCGCCTAAGAATAATATCGTCCTTCTAGTCTAGGATAATATAAAAGAAGACGCGGTTGTTTTTATACCTATCGATATCGGTATCTATATAGGCTATATCGAATAAGGCCTTTAACTATCATATTACTTGCTCAAGGTCGTATAGGGTAATAGGGATATATAGAGGTATAGGCGTTTCGTAAAGGAGAGACTAATAGTAGTATAAGACAAATATCCGCTATCGATAAAGGCTTTAATAATAAGTTCCATTAATGCTAATATTAATATAAATAGGGGGCCTATCTATCTTCTTCTCTATTCTCTTCTATTCTTATACTACCTCTAAGTACTCCTAATAACAACTTCCGCTAGGAGCTAATCTTTTAACTCCTCATTACTTTCCTCCTCCTAGTTAGAGGAGTCCCTATCTATATCTACTAGTTCTTCGATCCTTAGGAGCTTGGGGTACGATTTCTTAATATAACCCTAGGTTAATATACTAGGACGTTATAGAGGAAGGAGTAGGTACTCTATAATCCAACAACCCTTCCTTCTATATTATAGGTACCGCTTTTCTTTATAGCGTAATTCCATTTCTTTCTCATCGGCCTACTTCGCCTACTTGCCTGCCAATTCCTTGTTCTACTTCTATATTGCTTGGCTGATCTTTATAGGCTCCTAGTCTATAACATCTTAGGGTAGCGTACTCAAGCATTTAGTCCTTAGGGCCCTCTAGTCAGGGGAAAGGTTCCCTGCCTATAAGTATATAGATACTACCTTATCTGCTCTCCGCTAGGTAGTTCTCTATATATCAATATTAGCGCCTAGAAGGTAAAGTTCTCGAACGAATCCTAGGTAGTCTACTAGGAGGTAGAGCATTGAGACGAGGAGGTCCTTTATCTCTTCGTTGAGGGTCTTCCTAAGTAGTTGATCTAGATAGCATCGTGCTATATAGCCCCTCCTATATCTATAAGCTGCTTCTCAAATCGTAGGTAGAACGCCGCGAACGACTCTATTTTACCCTAGGTCATCCGATCTAAGTTGTTGAGGGTATGCTAGGCGATATTAGGGTCCTTATACATTAAGTCAAGTACTAGAGAAAGGCTATAGGGTTGCGAACGCCCTCTAGGCCGCCGCTCTTATAGAAAGCGGCTGCCATCGACTATAGTGAATCCCCTAGCCGGGAGTAGATATAAGTGAACTAATCGGCGGCGGAGCCCAAAAGTAGCTATCTATATATAGTTTTCCTTCTATTTCTAGCCTCTAGTTTTGGTACTTCTTCTAGTTCCCATCGAAATGTAGAGGATCTAGGAGCGTCATCTTCTTCTTTGTCTAGCTAGGAGGCGAGGCTAGTATAATAGTTACTATAGGTAGTAGTAGAGATGTCGTTACCTAGGATAGTCTCGAAGGTTGAGCAGACTAGGTTTGTAGGGAGGCGAGGCCTTCCTAGATAGCTTAGATATATATCTAGTATATTTCGCTCTCTATAGCTTAGCGATTTTCAATCTCGATTAGGCGCTAGCTCTAGGCCAAGAGCAGTTGGAGGATCTAGGTTAAGGTAGTAGCCTCTTGGCTACCCTCGCTTATAGGGTTGTCGTTGGTTATTGACATTGTAATATCTATTCGTCGTAGCTTTCTATTATGCCTTATAGGATAGAGGACTTCCCGATATACCTCGCCTAATAAGGACTTTCTAATATACCTCGCCTAATAAGGACTTTCCGATATACCTCGCCTAATAAGGACTTTCCAATATGCCTCGCTAAATAGAGGACTTTCCGATATGCCTCGCTATATAAGGACTTCCCAATATACCTCGCCTGCTAAGGACTTTCCGATAGTAGTGTTCTAGTCGTGCCTAGCTGCTCGGCTCCCTTAGACTCGAGGTCTTTACCCTTATAGCAAATAGTTGGAAATATAGGATTCGTGACCCTCCTATACTACCGAAGCTCATACTCGGGTATTGCTCTACTACCTCGTTGATAATACGAGCCTCGTAATTCTCGACCGCCCTAGTAGAAGGGCAGGAGTCTCTTCGTCAGCTCAACTAATCCTATAGGCTAGTATCTTGCTATCCGACGTGCGGCCTAACTAGCCTTGAAGCTAGTACTTACGGGCAACGTCGTAGCTCACTTGGTCGTAAGCGCCGAGATATTGCCTCCTCGCTCAACTAGGCAAATGCCGATATTGCGGAACCGTTGGTACCTTGCCGCCTAGTTGACAACTCGGACTTCGTAATAGTCGCGTCTAGAGTTCCCTATAAACGACGACGTAATTGACCTGCTGGTCCTAGTAAATACTCTATTCTTACGAAAAGAGGAAGATTAGATGTAATAAATAGTCTTAGGAGTGTATTTCAACTATCTAATGACGACTCTACGAGTATATCCAATCTTAGAGAAAAGAAGAAGAAGAAGAAAGGAAGGGAACGAGGAAGAGGGGGAAAGGACATAGCAAAGTGGGTGATATGGCCTCTGCCTGACTAGAGGAAGGCAACAACCCGAAAGAGGCAGGCACGATGAGGGTCGTTGCCCGTAATATTGATGTTGACGTTCAGGGGTAGGGGCGCGTACGAGGGTTAGGGGTTGGCCGAGGGTGGCCGAGGCCTGCCCAGGGCTCAGCCCGTTACACTAGCTAGGATAGTTGCTATAGTCCTATTTAATAAACCTATATTACCTATATAGTTCTAGCTATACTCTTTTTAGTACTATATAAAGCATACTAGTACGCCGCCTTCTATAGAAGTTCTAAAGGCTTCCTAATCCTCCTTTGCTATAATCGAACGCCTAGGTAATAGCCTCCGGTTAACTATTAGTCCTAGCGTATCGAACCGGCTAGTGGTTATAGTCGTACTTCTCCTTAAAGTAGTAGCGGTATCTATCTATAATATACTAGAACTATGGAATCCTAATGTAATTCGGGTTCTAAGGATAAATCTAAAGGGTATCTCCCTCGATAATAGGGACTTCTAGCTCGAAACCGTCCTATATAACTTCTATTAGTCTTCCTATTGCTAATATATATATACTACTACTAGTACTATTGCTATATAGGGATTTGTCGTCCTTCCTTTCTTATAGCTGCTTCAGCCTTCTTGAATTCCTACTCCAGGTTGACGATATAGGCCTTAGGGATCCAATTCTTCCCTATAGGTAGTAGTCCGTCCTACTTCCTAGTCTATATAGGTCCTACTACTAAAGGATTTCGTTGTAGAGCTCTTTACAATATTCCTCTAGATCGACTATTTGTTCCTTATTAGTCTAGTGTCTAGCTCGAAGGTACTCAACCTTAGCTTTAAGTCGTGCAAGCTAGTTCTTAGCCGTATCGTCCAACTATAGGTCGCTGATATTACTATTAGTATACTTAGTATTATAGTCGTTGTTAACTTCTAGGTTGTTCTACTAAGCTATTATTTCTAGTTTGCTAATAGTAGCCCTAGCTCTAGCAGTATAAGTATACCGCTATACCCTAGCGATAACTTCCTTATAGAAAGCTTATCTTACTATAGTAGTGTCTTCTCCCTTAGAGTCGACTTCTATAGTATCGCCAAGTTTATTGTTAAAAGTATACTTATAGCAGCTAACCTTAACTACCTTAGTATACTTGTCGATGACGGCGGTTTCCTAGCCTAGGATAGGCTTCTAATCCTTTTTCGGGGACCGGCATTCCCTTTTAAAGTATCCCTTTTTACTATAGTTGAAGCAAGTGACTTAAGACTTATCCTTCTTCTTACTTTTACCCTACTTCTAGGTAGCGTCTATTCTATTATACCTAAGTATATACTATAACGTACTACTATATTAACGCTTTCGTCCGACGTTCGCCCTACCTATAGTCTAGGCTATACTATACTATCCCTTACGTTGCTGCTTATACTAGTATAGGCAATCGTCGATCCTGACTACCATTATAATATACTTGTCTAGAGTATCTAGTCTATCGACTTTATATAGCTCATCCTTAACCTCTTCCTTAAGGCTATTATAGAACAACTATATTAGACTTTCCTTATTAATCTTAATATATAGCGAGTCTTATTTGGAATAGAGTAGCGTAACTAGCTACGACTTAGTCTATCTTAGGCGTGCTAGTCGTTCCTATATATAGAGCTTTTCGTCGGAATCTCTAAATACCTTAGTAAGTTCTCCCTCAAAGGTAGCGTAGGATCTAAAGAGTTTCTTAGTATTCTCCTCCTAGCTATCCTCCTTATACTTTAGGCGGTCCTTTAGCGTCGGTTCAAACCATCTAAGGGCTTTATCCTTAAGTCTAGAGGCCGCAAAGTAAACTTTAGCCTCCTTGTCTTTGAACTCCTTAGGGTTAAGCTAAACGTAAGCTTGCATCTGAGTAACAAACCTAGTAAGCTTCTCCTTATCGCCTCTATACTTCTTAGGCGGTTCTATCTTGACTTTCTTCTTAGTCTTGTTGTCGCTAATAGCGTTGATGATTTGCTATAAGATACCGTTTTCTCCCTCGAGCTGAATAACCTTGGCGTAAAGCTGCTCGATAGCCTGCTACATCTAGGCTATAGTCGGGGGTATAGTAGTGGCTTGAGCCTAGAGAGCTAGGGTGCTAGGGGTAGTGTTAGGAGCTATAGTAGTCGTAACCTTTAGTCAAGTCTATAATAGACTAAAGGTGAGTAAGCAACGTATGATAAATGGTCTATCCCTATATCTAAGAGGGACTCCTGAAGGTTGACTAGGGTCGGATAACTATTTGGTAGAGCTAAAAGGTCTACAATAATATATAGAGTGATTGTCCTCGCAAGTTCCTAGAAGACTAGAACTCTAATTGCTTACTAAGGAAGCTACTATAGTGCCTATAGGCCTAAAGATCGTGATCTATATATAAGCTTCCTCCTACTAGCTTAGTCTAGCTCAGTTACTGATCCCTACTAAGCCTCTAGCTTAGTTACGCTCATTCACTGATCTATACTGATCCCTGCCGCTAGCTTATTTTCTTGGCACTACTAATCCTCTTGCATTGGCTCAGCCTCCGTATCACCCTTGATTAGCTCTGCTTGCTTCCGGTTGGTCCCACCCGGCCGCAATATATGGTTGGTTCGTGACACTAATTGTATGCCGCATCTAATGCTTCCTTCGGTATTTATATCGCTATAAGTATGCAATAAATATACTACAATCGTACTAGAGATAGCGCTTTAGAGGAGGGACAGTACGATAGGGCAAGTATAGTTATACTTTACGCAATATATATATCGGCTACTAGAATTACGTTGGTCGTGGCACTATACTAGATCGTCGATCGCAAGGTTGTTGTCGCCAACAATAATATGCCGCACGTATTTTTCGGCACCTATAGTGGTTAGCAAAAGCTCTATATACATAGCTTATAAGCACCTATAGAATGATTCGCGCTTGTATATTAAAGTCGAGATCATCGATATTATCGTCGCTATCCTCGAGCTTGGGCTATACTATATACTATTAGCGTAGATATAGCGCCTTTATAGCGAAATAGCACCTACTAAGGAAATATAATCGCTTGGCGGGTTGCCTTTATTAGGGCCACTACCCGAGGGAGGATTATTGCTAGGTAGGCTAGCTACAGCTTGGTTGGGGTGTCCTATATAGCCTCGGGGCCGATAGCGGTAATAGTAGTCGCTATAATGTATATCTAAGCAGCGCGTTAGCGGTGTATTAATGCCTACGTAGCGTGCCAAAACTTACCTTTAGATCTAGCTAGTCAAGAAGGAGGCCGGTACCGACCAACAACGTTGTTGCTATATAAGGAAAACTATACTTATTAGGAAAACTATAGGGCAAACCGAGCGAACTATCTATATAAGGGGATACTATTAGCGGTATAGTAGTAACGGCGATAGCGGCGGCAAGTAGGGGAGGGCTATAGCTAGCGTACTAGCTAGTTAGTCGGCACTTACGAAGTAGGTTGTTGTTGGAAGAAGAAAGAGGAGGAAGAAGGTAGGCCGAGGAAGAATATATAGGGCTCTGGCTATAGGAGGCCATCATTTATAATAAACGTGCCCTTCTTTATTGCTAAGAATAAGGGGTTCTACCTAGTAGTATCTATATAGCGACCGTACAATTAAAGCACTCTTCTTACGATCGCCCTCGATATACGCGTTACTCTGATCCAAGAAAGTTTTCATTCTTAGCTGATTTACTATAGGAAAACGGCTAGTTTTGAAAATATCCTAGGTAGCCTACTAACGCCGCCGCTTCGGCTGCCCCCGCAATATATAGCTATATTGTAGGCCTACCCCCTCCCTCACGATTCTAGATAGTACGGCCTGTATATACCAGCTACGCGCTATAAAGGCGCTAGACTATTAGTAGTAGTATAGTTCCTAGGGATAGGAACCTAGAAGGGGGGCCGGCATATTAGGAATAGAGGGGGTCCGGGGTTCTAGGGCCTACCTACTAAGGAAGTAGGGACGGATCGGCGCTAGATAGCTAGTACGCCCTATCCATGTAGCGTATAGGGGGTAATACATCATTAGGTTTTACATCTATTATAGGCGTATACGCAGCGTCTAAATAATATTGTATAGCTATTTCAGAGCTGTAGGATATAGGAGGGCAAGGCTAGTCGACAGGCTATAAGAGGGGTATAGGGCAACCAAAGGAGAAAGGGAGGCAGAGTTCAATATGATTCCTTCCTAACCCCTATCTCTACGTCTATGGTACTTAGTGATAGCTACTACCTTGCTTATACCCCTTCACTTCAGCTACGATATTCTAGGCCTAGCCCTGACATTAGGGGCTTTGACGGTTCTATCTCCTAGACTATTAATCTCGCTTTAAGAATATACTTAATAATCTAGAATTAAATGATTAAGAACGAATAGCTAACGATCATCGACTCGTTATACGAAGTTATTATTAGCTAGAAAAGCTCAACTTTATAATATATTAGCCGATTATAAACGCTAAAGACTACTATTCCTACCTAAGTAGGAACCTAACCCTAATTAGAAAAGAAAGATGAATATATAATTAGACTAGTTACCTATAAAGCTACTAGACCTAAAGGATATCGAGGATATCTAACGCTAGGAAAGACTAATAGAAGAAGAGGACCATCGCTATTATATAGGCCGAGCTATAGTCAAGAAGCGAATCGCTGAACTAGGGGTATAGGCGAATATAGAACCTAGGACTTAGAAAGTACTAAAGAAAGTAATGATTTTGCTTCGGCTAGCCGAACCCTTAAAGTCCTAACTAGCTACGCTACAAGATAAGGGCGTTGCTAAGATAGAATAGAATCTTTAGGATCTTCCTCCTCCAACTAAGTAACCTAAGGAAGTAAATCCTAGAAGCTAGCAACGACGGTTGATCTATTGAAGTAAGGCGTTAATGCCTAGGGGCCCTATATCCTATATCGTAATGCTATTGGCTAATATAAATCTCGACCCCCTAATATTGCGGTAGTTAGTGCTATTGCCTTTTAGCAAATTAGCTGAAAAAAGGGGCTATACGCGGCCGTAATAGGCTTTACTATACTCTACGAAATCGATAGGATCCTAGAGCTAAAAACAACCCTAGAGGGCAAGGATAAGCAATTACGTTGATAGGCATTCGAATAGCTGCCCGCTTATTACTATAACTTCCTCGATATATTTAGTAAGGCCGAATCCAATATACTACCCTTACTCCGACTAAATATAGACTATAGGATAGAACTCCTACTAGAATTGAACCCGGGAGACCTTAGCTATACTAGCTTATAGAGGCTCTCTACCAAAGAGCTAGAAGCGGCCTAGAAATATCACCAAGAACCTATAGAAGGGCTTTATCGAGCTAAGTAATATACTATAGGCGGCGCCGATCCTATTCGCTATTAAGGGCAATAGCCTTCGTTTCTATATCGACTACTATAAGCTAAATACAATAACTAAGAAGGATTAATACCTACTACTTCTAATTAATAAAACCCTAGCCTAAATAGCCTAAGCAAAGATCTTTATAAAGATTAATATTTAGCAAGCCTTTTACTAGATCTAAATTAGCCCTAAATCTAAGGACTTAATGACCTTTCGAATATAGTATAGCGTATAAGTTTAAAGTAATGCCCTTTAGCTTGACCAATAGACCTATAACCTTCTAGCGGTTAATTAATAATACGCTAATAGGCTACCTCGACGAATTCTATAGTACCTATATTGACGATATCCTAATCTTCTTAGCTATATAAGAGGAACGAGATCTATATTTACTATATTTTAGAATGCCTATATAAGGCTAGGTTATAGGCCGACTTAAGGAAGTACGAGTTCTATATTATAGAGACCAAATTCCTTAGGTTTATTATTAGGACTAAGGGCATTGCTCCTAACCCTAGAAGCTAGAAGTGGTCTATAATTAGGAGGTCCTAACTACTATTAAGTAGGTATAATCCTTCCTTAGCTTCTACAACTTCTATCGCCATTTCGTCTACAAATATAGATATCGCCTATCCCCTAACTAACTTAATTAAGAAGGATATATCATTTATTTAGATATAAGATTGCTAATACGCGTTTAAGGAGCTAAAGAAGTACCTCCTCGCTAGACTAGTCCTAGCCTACTTTTAGTATAGCTAGCCAACCTATATTAAAACCAATGCTTTATAAGGTATAGTTATAGGGGTACTATTCTAGAAGTAGGACGATAGCTAGTAGCACGCTATAGCCTACTTCTCTAAGATAATACAAGGCGCTAAGCTCAACTACTATATCTATAATAAGGAGCTTCTAGCTATAGTTCGGGCCTTAAATATATAGAGGGCTAAACTAATTAGTCTATAGAGTAAAGAGCCTTTCCTAATCGTTTCTAACTATAAAGCATTGAAGTACTTTAGTATAAAGCGGCTATTGAATATCTACTAGGTAGGATAGGCTAAGCTACTCCCTAGTACAACTTCTATATTATATACTAGCTAGGAAGTAAGAATACTACCGCCGACGCCCTCTTCTAGAAGACGGAAGACGCTGCTATATAGAAGGCTAAATGCGAAGTATACTATATAATATAGATTTTCGCCCTAGTATAGGCTAGGGGCTAGGCTATATAGGAGCCGATAGCTATAATGATTATAGCCCTCGACAAAGGTATTGCCCTACTACTAAGCTCTAGTTTCCAACTAGTTGATAAGCTCTTAAGAGGCTAACCATATAGTACCTAAGTTAGACGAATAGCGCGACTAGGTATATATAGGCCGTCCCGAGTTCGCCCTCCTAGGCGACTAGATACTCCTATATAATAGTAGACTAGTTATATCTATAGTCGGGCACTTAAGGACCTAGGTCATCTAGGAGGTATATAGCCGACTAGTTATAGCGTACCCTAGCTAGAGCAAGACTAAGAAGCTAGTAGCTACTTAGTACTAGTAGCCGAGGATAAGCGGCGATATTAAGATCTTCGTTGATAATTATATACTATACCAATCATCGAAGCACCTATATAATAAGACCCTAGGGCTATTATAGCCAATCCTACTACTATAATAGGCCTAGTAATACCTAGTTATAGATTTCAACGAACTACTGCTAGACTACTATATTTAACAACGCGTTAGTTATAATTGATCGACTAATAAAGGTATTATAGACTATTCTATATAAGAGAAGCGCTACTACCCGCGATATAGCGAAGATATACTACAAGGGCCTATATCAAGTATATAGCTTACCGAAGGAGATTATTAGCGACTAAGGGCTATAGTTCTAAGCTAAATTTACTAACGAGCTATCCTAGATCCTTAGGATCAAATAGAAGCTAGCTATAGTAGGGTACTCCTAGACTACTAGGTAGGTCGAAAACCTCAATTAATATATTAACTAGTAGTTAAGGCTATTCGTTAGCCACTTTTAAGATAACTAGTCTCGTATAATCCTAGCTCTCGACGCCGTCTAGATAGGCCTTCTATATAATAGTACTAGATTATAGCTATATAAGGTCTTATTTAGCTTCCTAATACTAATGCCGTTTAACTAGGAATCCTAAATATAGGATTTCGACGACCCCTAGGAGCAACTAAACTACAAATCGGCGTAAGAGGCAGCCCGCTAGATCTAGGGATATCGACTATACCTAGCAATAATTATAAAGGCCTAGGAGAAATAGGTAGGGTAAGCGAATTAATACTATTACGAGCTAGATTTCGACGTCGGCAATAATGTAGTTATTATTAAGCAGTCCCCTGAATTAACTAGCTAGCTAAGCGACAAGTTATCCTTCCCCATTATATAGCAATACTATAGGATCCTTAAGAAGACTACTATAGGGCCTACTAGCTCGAACTTCTAGAATCCTAATATAGATCGACTAAGTTTATAGCTAACTAGCTATAGTAGTACCTAAATAACCTATTGCTAGAGCAAGCTACCAAGAATCTGCCTAATAAAGATGTAGCTAGCCAAGAGGAATAGGAAGTCGAAAGGATCCTCGCTAGCCGGACTTATTATAGCAAGCTATAGTACTAAGCCTAGTAGCGCGGCTAGGACCCGGACCTAACTTGGTATCTAGCGTTAGACTTCCGGAATACGCCGGCGGCCCTAAAACGATTCTACGATAACTACCTGGACTAGGCTAGGCCCCTAATCTAGCTCAACGAGTGGTTTCTGGCTATAGCCGAGGACTGGTACGCGAAACCTCACCCGGATGACAACAGGCTAGTGGCCGAGGGCCGGCGCCTATAGCGCTCGTAATAGAAGAAATGAGGCCCCGAAATAACGATCTTATAGTCGGCTTAACAATATAGTATAGGGTACTGCTTTCGACCTCTCTAGCTAGTAAAGCTCGAGGCGAGCTTTTTTAGGGGGGGGGTTGTGACGGAGAGCGCACCTAGGGCGCACCTAGGGCGCACCAAAGGCGCACCAAAGGCGCACCTAGGGTTGGGGTTGTAAGTACGCTTCCGCACTGGGAATAGCTTCCTGGCAGGGGGTTCCCCCTTTTCCCACGCATCGCGGGGCCTGTATTCCTACCTTTCCCTCTCTCCTCCTCAGCTTTCGATTAGCAGAATTGAGTAGTATTTGCTAGCGCCCTTGAGCCTCGCCTATATTGCTCGTCCCTCACAGTGGCTATAGGCCGGCAACTACGGCGCTCGTAATAGAGGAAATAAGGCCCCGAAACAATGATCTTGTAGTCGGCTTAGCTATATAGCTTGGAGTGCTGTTTCGACCTCTATAGCCGGAAAAGCTCGAGGCGAGCTTTTTTAGAGGGGGGGGTTATGACGGAGGGCGCACCTAAGGCGCACCAAAGGCGCACCCAGGGTTAGGGTTATAGGTGTACTTCCACACTAGGAATAGCTTCCTGGTAGGGGGTTCCCCCTTTTCCTACGTATCGCGTAGCCTATATTCCTACCTTTCCCTCTCTCCTCCTCAGCTTTCGATTAGCAGAATTGAGTAGTATTTGCCAGCGCCCTTGAGCCTCGCCTATATATTGCTCGTCTCTCACACTATGGCTTGTTGAAGCCTCAGTTCCTCCCCCAATTCACTGCATCGATATTACTAGACTACTGTGACCAGCGGTAGGTATGGTATTATGTGGATTTAAGGTGCTGCGCACAGTTCAATAAGACCTAGTCTTACCACTTAGATCACCCTAGGGCAATTAGCTTAGTGGTTATCTATAGTGCCTATAGATCTAGATCGCAACATAGGGTAGGTCGGTTGGGATTCGTACACCACCTTAAACCTACTACTATACTTATAGGCTGTACAACCCAGCTATAGGGTACTTATAGTCCCTCTGCTATAGCACCTACTATAGCTAGGTTTAACACTAGTAACTACGAATAGGCAATAGTAATCTAGGGAGTTAATGCCCTTAGCTAGGTTATCCGCCCTTTATCATCCTAGCCGCGTAGTACCACCTCGCCAACTAGTATACCGAGTGCAACCTCCTAGCCAACTAGCATATCGTAACTACCGACAACGGCTGGATTACTAATATAGTAGGCCTAGATTAGATCAAGTACTTCGACTTCTATATAGCACCTCGTATAAAGGGCAAGAACTGGTTGTTGATCCTCGACGGCTACGAAAGCTACTACTCTACCAAATTTGAGCTCTACTATAGTATAATAATATTATTACGCTCTACATACCTCTACACTCCTCGTATAAGCTCTAGCCACTCAATGTTGGCTGCTTTAGGCCGTTGAAGTAGTTATACAGCCGCTAGATTAAGGACTTAATACGCGCGTATATCAACTATATTAGCAAGCTCGAGTTCCTTTACAGCTTTCGCGAGGCCTTCTTTACTTCTATAACGGAGAAAAATATATAGGGTAGCTTTTAGGGGCTGGCCTAGTGCCGTACGACCTAGAAAGGGTGCTTTCCAAGCTGGATATCAAGCTTCGTACGCTAATACCTCCGAACTTACGGGCCGGCACTCTACAACCTTAGGTCTTCTAGATACTATATAACCCTAAGAAGCCGACGTATAGTCAACGCTCATCAAGACTCGCATTGCTAACCATCAAAATAGCTCCCCAACTTCAATGTTAGCTGCTATGGACCAGCTTGCCAAGGGTACGATAGCTATAATGCACCAGGTGGCTCTCCTTTAGGCAGAGAATGCTTCGCTCCGCAAGGCCAACGAGGTACTAAGCAAGTGCCGGAGGGCTAAGAAAAAACACGTATATAGCTTAAAGGATCACTTACTATGCAAGATTCAAATAATCTACTAGCCTAGAAGGCCGTGGGCGGTGAGGTAGTGCAAGAAACGTAGCCGGTTGGTGGTGGTTCAGGGGAGGCTCGTACAAAGGTTCGGTGCTATAGTGTATGCGGCAAGCCTGACCATAATGCCCGCACTTGCCAGGAAGCTGCAGAATCATTATATTTAGCTGTTTCTGATGTAATCATTGTTGGTTCCTGTGTTGTTGTGTAGTATATTGAGGATAGTGTTTATAGGGTGGTAGAAACGTGGTCGCTCGCTTATCCTGGTCGCTCGCTTATCCTGGTCGCTCGCTTATCCTGGTCGCTCGCTTATCCTGGTCGCTCGCTTTCCTGGTCGCTCGCTTATCATGCACGTTAAGTCAAAGAACCCACTCATCCAGAGATTAACCACAACCTTCAAATGCAACCATTCCCACTTTTTGAAGCCACTACAATACAACTGCTGGTATCGCTAGATTCCCTATCTTTAGGAGTATCAACTGGCTCAGCTTCCGCCGCCCCGGCTTCTTCCTAGGCCCTGCGGGGAGCCCCAAAGCGAGCAAATCCGTATTTGGGTTCTGTTCAACCCCTCTTCTTTCCCTAACGGACGTCTTATGCTTCTTCACCAGCACCATAACTAATACTCCACCGGCCATAGGGCGTCCACCCTAGCCCTACTGAGTGCCGTTGTGCACCTCGATCTCGCCGCCCACCACGCCCGCCGCCGACCTCCGCATGCTCGCCCTCGACGGCAGCGGCGTGCGCGCCCTGTCCATCGACCGCGATGCCCAGCAAGCCTTGCGAATCCATGCACCGGTGTGAGATTATGTATCGGCTAAGTAACCATAGTCCCAAACATTTACTTGCGGCGACCGGGGTGGAGCCGCCGTGCCAGGACGGGCACCGAGACAAGGCCTACTTGTGGCGCGCGTCATTGCCGGTCCTCAGTCCGTTCGGCTACCGTGCAGCAGGAATGGCCGGAGAGCTGATATAGCTCCGTTTCCCTCCTCCGTATTCCGTACAGTGCAATGCTAGGCAAAGATTGTTTGTTGACTCGAAACTTTTGATTAGATAGATGCTGCGGCAGAAGACAAGGAGTTCAATTCAGCTCCAAATATCGAACAAACATCCAGCAACCTTCACTATCTCAACGGTCAGCGATGTGGACAGTCCTGAACGTTCTGCTCATGCCCGTAATTAGATAGCACACATATGCCTATGGTTGGTTTAGGGTTCAGCTACCAGCAGTCCTAGCCCCATCTCGCGGCTATCAAGAGCACAAGCCGATACTGGGCATTGGAGCGCCATCCAGACTTGCTATCTGGCACAGCGGCAGTATCGCCGGATACCGGGCCCACGTTACACTCTTCTCCGAGACCAAGCAGGCCATAGCGGTTCTGAAAACTTCCTACGCGTTGAATGCCGATTCGGGGCACATTAACCACCTGATGGTCAAGGCACTGCTTGACAACTCGATAATGCACACAATCATACGGAGCTTGCCACGGTAACGGCGGCTAGGCTAGCTCATCATGATGAGTACGGGGCCGACTACATTTTGACGTTGGAAGTGTCAGCGGAGACCGGAACTTCATAGATACCTTGTGGTGGAAGCACGAGCCATCGCTCAGTGGGCTTGGTGAGGCCTTCAACGACAGACATAGGGTTCGAAGCTGCCGCCGCAGGATGGAAACGAGGTTTTGAGCACGCGACAAGGGGAACAATATCTATGTATGGGTAAGACAGCGTGCAATGGCCGCTGATGTCTCTACAATCGTGACAGGCGAAGCCTTAAAGGATGACACGGCACCCCACGATACTGATGAATTTATGAGACAATAGGGTAGCTCATCCTTGCAACATAATGCTGTTAATGTTGCAGTGAAGCAGTGCATCAATTGCATACTCAGGCTGGCCAATACTTCTGCACAAACTCCAGTGGGCCCTTCAACCACGGTGTCGCCATATTATCATCCTTATCAAAACGTGGTCCCCTTGCTGATACATCAGGAAAAGCGGCACATCCGGTTGCAGCCTCCTCAACTTCGCTGCCCACTCTTCGGTATGCTGCACGGAAGAAGCTCGTCTCCCTTCGAATGGTAGAGCAAGATTGGCGGCAACTTCCCTGCGCTATCTAGCGCCCGCATGGGGCACAGCCGTTTCGCATCTCTCTTTTCGTCCCAGAACTTGCCCGCCTGCAACATACCCATCAACAGCCTCATCCGTGACGCAAAGCTGGCCCTCGTGCGCAGCGTGCCCTTCTCCACATGTGCTAGGCAGTCCTCAACTTCGGAGTAGGGCACTCTCTCGGACCACAAACCCGAATTCTGCATCACCTCGCCTATGTTCTCCGCGCGTGTCACGGCAGTCATATTTAGCGTGGGATACTGCAGGAAGAGGACTTTGATGGGAAGCGAGGTTAGAGGTATCAGGGCCGTCATCACAGCTATGTAGCACCTGTGCTATCCCCGGCCACCATGAGGTTTCCAACGTCGACGGTAACGTCCGGGAGGGAGGTATTGAGCACTCGCTGGGCGGATCCATCCTCGATCCACTGCCAGAAAGAGTGTATGTCTTCCATTCCGTCGGTCAGATGGTGCTCAGGCCGTAGGCGATAGTCGGGAGTCAAGATGGCAGCTCCATGCTTTAGGGCTAATTCGAGGAGACTATACTCCCATGAGAAAGGAACAAAAACGTGGGCCGATGGTACGGAGCAGCTTACAAGGCGCGAATAGACGCCTCTGCTTCTCCTTCAACCCATCCTCCTCCGTGAAACCGCACAAGTAACGGTCGTGGACCGGATGGCAGCTTATCCGGGACGATGAAAAACGCGTGGATGGCTGGTTGTCGATGATCTTGTATGCGGTCCGAAAAGTACTGAACTTGTCGAATACTCTCAAGGCGCTAGGATGTTGTGAGGCAGGGTCGATGGTGTATCGCTCCATGTCGGCGGCGGGATTCTTCGTAAGTGTTGGTTTCTTACGAACTAATGTCGGAAGGCCTGTTTGTATGATTAGTATGAAGACTGAAGGGAGGTTGAGAAACGAAGGGTGGGGCAGCTTCTTTGTGAGGGGGTGTGCAGCTCAATCGCCGAACCATCGGAGTCGACAGACTCCGAGATTTTAACGGCACACGGCCCGTAAATTCACCACCCTTTTATCGCGTTTTGGACTAGTGGATGTTTGAGGAGGCGGTCAGTGTCGCACCGCCATGTTCAATACTTCGGTCTCTATGCTGCAGCAGACACGTCGCTGTCCGCGCCGCACAAAACCGTCTCTTCCGTCCACCGTTTTCACATAATGGCTCCATTTTGACCAGCATTAGAATAGCGCCACGCCTCTGTCAACCACAATATCCGCGCCATTGATATACATCCCCGCGCTGCTTGTCAAAACACAATCGCTTCCGTCAGCTCCGACGAACTCCCCATCCTCCCACTGGGATTCCTCGATGCCCAAATCTCCCTGTGCTTCACAATCTCGTCACCCTCATTCAAGATCATGTGCCTTCACGGAGCGCATCACCTGGCGCTGGTGCTTCTACGTCAATTTACCCTCCCGTGCGGTCACCCTGGCCAGCATGTTCTTCTTCCGGCCCGCCGCATTCACGCCGAGCAGAGCGTCCGTAAGCGGCCGAAGCACCTTGACTTTGTCGGCTGTGTTTTGTTCATCCCGGCTTGTTTTATGGTTCTCATGGGCATGCAGTGGGGTGGCATCATGGGGTGGCATCAAATACCCCTGGGGCTCGGTAACTGTCATCGGCCTGTTTATTGGCAGAGGTGTCCTGGTCATCGTCTTCATTGGTTGGCAGTGGTATATGGTTGAGTACACTCTGATCCCGGGCTCGGTCATCAAGAGGCGTGCCGTCGCCATCGGGTGCATCTTTGCCTTCTGCCAGCTGGGCGGCTTTGGCCGTCATGTCCTACTATCTGCCACAGTGGTTCCAGACCGTCCAGGGCGCCAGTCCGCTGGATAGCCGTGTCCGTGTCCTGGCTTCGGTTATCTCACAGATTGTCGGCATCCCCATCGTCGGTATCCTTGGTGAGTAGTGGAGCAGCGTGGCAGCAACGTCCGTGCATCGCCACTGGCCTTTATACCACCTTTCCTGCCTTCGACACACCCTCTAGCGAGTGGATTGGCTTCCATCACAACCCTAGAAACTCCCTGTTCGTGGTACATTTCATCCCCTCCACTTAACCGCCGCCCGCCATCCCCAATCGTCAGCCACACTCTCGTCCCCTCAACGCCTCCTCGCTGACCCTCTCCGCCTGCTTTGGGTGGCGAGTAGGCAGTGGCCTGCCAGCAACATCAATAATCAAGCCCCGAGGATAGTCGTCATTGGTGATGGTAGGCAGATTGCTATTATACTGACCCAATAGCACCGCGGAAACTCAAGGAGACTTGAGGCCTCGGGCCGTCTAATAATCTAAGTCTTGATCCCGTACAACGTTCGGAATCCCTTCAGCAAGTCCTCATCCGTAACCAGTAGTGCAGAAAGGTGCGGCTATGTGCACGCATTCCGAGCACGCTCGATCCCTGTGCGATGTGGCTGAATGTGCCGCATCTGCCCGGCACACTCAGAACTTACGGCGGACAAGCGTAATTCGATGAGTCCGACAAACAGGTACAGGGGCTGGAGTCAACGTTGGGACCTGGAACGAGCCACGCGTCCTCTGAATATCGAGGAGTAAATTCCGCAGGCAAAACTCTGCTTGGCGGCGTCCGAGGCAACGTTGTCCCCGGAACAGTTGATATTTACACATCAATGCCACGCCTGAACCATAGCCAAGCCACTGCACATACCCAATGCAACTGCACTACCTCCTCTCCTCGGTAGCCACAAACTTAACACTCTTCCGCCTCTCCCGCTCGCCCCAAGACCACTGTTCCTTCCAGGACTGGAGCTGAGGATGCCGGTCCCTGACCGTCCCCCACCTCCAAACGGCCCAGCACCCACCAGCGCCTCCCTGACGGTCTCAACGGCCCTGCTTTGGGGTATGTCGTTCCCATCACTTCTCACAGGTATTGAGTGCCTAGACCCATAACCATTTCGGATCAGGCCAACACCACCCCCAACGTCATCATGATAGTTCTCATCCCGCAGCTGGGCAGATAGAGTGCTACCTTCTCCGCCTCCCCCACCAATACGACCAGCACCGCGCCCGCCCGCCGCCGCCTGCGCGGCAGCCTGTGCGGCGGCAGCAGCAGCAGTTGCTCTGGCAACAGCTCTGGTCGCCTCCCTCACAACACGGCTAACCTCCTCAGCCCGTGTAAGGCCAGTGTCGACTCCGCGCCTGCTCGGTAAGCAGGAATGTCCGCACCCATCGAGCGGACAGCACCCGTCGCTTGACTCTCCACCGGGAGCGTCCTCCAAGTGAGCATAGTTCCCTGACTCAAGCGTAGAATGCCAGGCCTGAAGACAGGAGGAGTGTCCTCCGTGACCACAGCCGGGACAGTACCACCACGTCGTCAGGAGCGGTTCCCCTCCTTTAAGTGACGACCGCATCCGTGAGACAGGCATCGGAGCCACCGTCGGCGCGGTATCCCTCTCCCACAAACCGCACACGGCGCCATAACCGCCCTGCACCACTCACAATGCCAAATCGACTCCGTTGACGCCGACGTGCGATCCACGTCCCTCGGCTTATGACACCCTGTACAAACAAAACTCGCCTGCACTCCCCGCTGCGCCGGCGCAAAGATGGCAGGGTAATTATCGCCCCAGCTCGTCAGGGCCCCGCCTGGCCAGCCTTCAATGCACAGCTTGCGGAGGAGCGCGGCCTCGGCGAAGAGCCTCATGCTCATAAGCCGGGAATGGTGTTGGCGGAGGATTGCAGACGCTTGGAAGGGGTCGATGACGTCGTCCGGCAGGAGGGGTTTGAGGAGGAGGATGATGGCGGAGGCGTTGAGAGCAGAGGACTTGGCTTCGAAGGCGAGGGCGCGAGAGATGAGCGAGTAGGGTTGAAGAGGGGAAGACGGGGAGACGGTGAAGCCTGATGATGGATGGACAGGGTAGGGGTAAGGGGTGTCGTCGGGCCAACAGAGGTAGTCAGTTTCGATGATGAATGGCGACTGGTCGTCGTCCGGGGAAGCCGGAGATGGAGGGGATGGTGGCTGCTTATTGGGGGACTGTGAGAGAAAATCGATATCGGTTTGGAAGGGATAGTGCGATTCAAAGCTGTCGGTCGTGGTTTGGGTGATTGCGTGGTGCTCGTCGGTGAAGGAAGTCATCGCTGTCATGTCGGTCTCGGATCTCTGCAGTAGTTTATGAAGGGCTGCGTCAGCCTTCCGGTCCGGCGACTCCACCAGAAGTTGCTTCCCCCGTATTCGGCTCTCAAACTCCGCATCATTGCCATTCTGAAGCTCAGTGAGAATAGCAGCCGAGCTGCCTGTCCTATCAAGCTGTCGTCTGAGGAGGCCGTGAGGCCGGTGGCTCGTCTGCTCTCGTCTATGGAAAACAAACGCATATTGCTCTCCTCCGAATCCTGCCTGAAGACAGCCTTCCGGATCCTGCTTGGAGACCCTGGCTCGGGGCAGTCGACTACCTCGGTTGGCTTTGGCTTCGGACTTGGGACATCCATCGCTTTGGTGAGCGCCTCAGTGTCGTAGAAATCATAGCCTTCAGTGCTTGCATGTGTTGCCCCGCTGTCGTGGCTAGCAACCGACACAGTAACCGAATCGAGACGCTTACGCGTCGCAAGGGACCCGGGTTGCATTGCTGGCGGGAGTGTAAAGCTCTCCGGCTCGGTGATGGGGGTGAGCTTCCTCCCACGCTCTTTGCGGTCCGTATCACCAACCGCGGATTCATCCGGCACCGGGCGGGCAACTGGGGTAGGAACATTGGAAGTGCTCTCGAGCTCTTCGGTGAGCAGAGACCTTGGTCGTATTGTCCTGTCAAAGCTGGCAACCGACACGACCTTGCGAGGCGTTTCCTCCCCATCGATGATGGTCGGCATGGGCGCATCGAACGCGCCTGCCAGCGCCTTGGCTTTGGCCTTTGCCTTGGCCTCGCTTTTTCTCCGTACTGAGTAATGGTGGCGATCCATCCGGCGCTCGAGATGGTACTGAGCCCTCTGGTGAAGCAGCATTTCAACGGCGTAGGCGAGGATGCGCCAGGTCTGTGCAAGCCGGAACTGCTTCACGTTGGTTGCGGCCCGGGCGTATTGTTCGAGGATGGTGACGACACGATCCGGAAATGGGCTCGCTCCTGTAGAGGGGAAGATCCCGGTAAAGCGCCTCGAGGTAGTTGACGGACAGATATCCGTACACGTCCACATTGGCAGCGGCGGGGACATGTCCTACTGCCATCGCCTGCTGAGGCTTGTAGATGCCCGTCGCCCTGATGGTCTGTTCGAGGGACATCACTTCGTCCATCCCTGGGCCTGCAGGGGGAGTGGTACTGAGCGTAGCTGTGGAGCGGGTACTCGGTCGCCGCCTTCGGCTGCCACGCCGTTTGGGCCCAATGAAGCTCCCGATGGCATCATCTTCAGAATCGCTCCGGCTGACGCTGAATTTCGGCGTCGTGGGACTTGAGCTATAAGAGGAAACGGCAACGGCGTCGTGATGTACCATGTGTGGCCGGGGCCGATGAGCCGGTGCTCGCTCGTCCAGGAGCATCAACACGTCACCCCGGGGAGAAAAGGCCATGGTCGAAACCGCCTGGCGGTCGATAACCTTCGGAGCGAAGGAGATGTCACATTGGCTGAAGATGCCATCCTGTCCAGCTGTCCACAGGAGGTACTGGTCGTGCCAGAGCATTGCGCTGGGCGAGCTGTCGAACCTCCGGATCTCCTTATAGGGCATGGTAGGTCTGGCAAGATCCCACACGTGCACCACGTTGATCCCGTACCGCTTCTGGCTGCTCTCGTCATATGACATGGCGAGTTGGGACGCCCGCTTTCCTTGCGCCGTAGCGGACCATTGCCCAGGGCGCCACGCGAGCGTGCCGGCCGGGGCGGGGGTCGAGAGCGTCCACTTCGGTTTCTGCCTCTTGTCCTGTTTAGACATGTCCCAGATGTTGCACTTGCTGTCCAGCCCCGCGCTGACGAGGTGGATGCCGTCTGGGTGCCACGCCATCGCTGTGCACGTTTTCTCGTGGGCCTTGATCCGCAAGATGGGCGCGCTCGGTTTCCGCATGTCCCACTTGAGCACGAAGCCCTGCTCTGTGCCGCAGGCAAAGAGAAAGCCATCCCGCGGGTTCCACTGGACATGGTGCACCCCGTCCGCGTTGCACTTGAACGCCTGGATGGAGCGGAAGGTCGCGCCGGTACGGGTCTGCGTGGGCTGGCGGACATCGAAGCAGCGCACGATGCCGTCCTGGCTGCCCGACAGCAACCACGAGTTCCGATGCGGGTTGATGTCGAGCGCGTTAACCTGGCGCGAGTCTTCTCGGATCTGGACGCAATCCACGGGCGAGCCCGGCGCAGTTGCGCCGGCGCGGACAAGGTCATACTCGAAGATCTTGCCGCTGGTTCCGGCAGTGAAGATGGCTTGCTTGCCCTGCGGTTCCCCCCATTTGACGGCCTTGATGGAGAGCTGGTCGGCGACTGAGGTCGGGATGTTGTTCCGCTGGGAGGGTTGGGCGATGAGCAGGGCGCGCAAGTCGAGACCCTCCTTGACTGACAGTCCGTCGAAGGTCACTGTCCTGAGCACATGGCGGCCAGCAAGGACAGCGGAGCGTCCATCCGGGGAGCGGTCGAGGCAGGCTATGGGCACGCCGGCCGCGTAGACAATATCCTGGGACGCGGTCGGCCGGTAGTGAGGAGCGAGGGGCGAGCTGGTGATGGCGGCTGCTGCTGAGGAGTCATGTGCCGAGTCGGGCGTCGGCTTCCCCAGCAGCTTCCGCATGATCTTGCCCTGGTTGCCGATGCTGTACATGGCATCGTCTGGGCGGGATGGTCTCAGGGTGACATTACGCGGTGAATTACCAGGACCGTGGCCGCAAAGATGAGAGCCGCGATGAAATGCGACGTACTCGATAGATCGTCGCTTCGCCAATTGATGGATTCGTGATGGATCGTGATGGAATGGAGATGGCGTTGACTGGCTCCAACCAATCCACGGCCATAGCGGCAGCACCCATGGCCCCACGCAAGGTTAGGCGCTGCAGCCGCTAAACCCGCCCCGGTACCAAGTTATGTACTTCCGTACTCATCGCATCGATCTCGCCTGGATCCCAACTAGCAAATGTGGTCTGAGCCAGCTTTCTGTGTCAACAAAACGCTTTACATCATCAACGAGTCGGTCGTCTCTCGCAAAGTCTCCATCAAAATTGCATCGATCGTTTTCTTGGAAAGAAATCTACGCCGGCTACCATGGATCCGGGCCGGCAAGCCATGATCAACGGGTGGAAGTCCCCGCGACGAGACCGGGACAGAGACATCACGGCGCCTCGCTACGACTCGTCGAACCGCATCGCAAAGCCCTCCCGGCAGGCCCCTCCGAAGAGCAACGCTGCAACACGACCAGCAGATATCTCACCCAAGACCAGCAGTCGGAGCAGTTTGTCGCCGATGAGGACAAGTTCGTCCTGAAGCAGGCCAAGAAGAAGGCCGACATCCGCGTCCGAGAGCAGCGGGCCAAGCCCATCGACTATCTCGCCTTCGGCCTGCGCTTCATCGATTCCGATCGCGACGTCTTTGACGACGACGAAGCCGACGTTGAGATCCAAATACCTGCGCCCGAGGCCGTCCTGCAAGGCCTGAACGAGGCGCAGTTGAGAGAGCTGGAGGGACATCCGGTCATACCACACCCTCGAGACCAACGAGAGGAACAAAGAATACTGGACCGCGCTTCTCGCACTCTGCGCCGACCGTCGCCAGAAGCTGAAGCCCCAGGGCCCAGAAGGACGCGCGGTGACCTCTGTTGCCTCGGACGTGGACCGCATCCTGAGTCCGAAGACGCTGGAGCAACTGGAGGCATTAGAGAAGCTGATCAAGGCAAAGCTACAGTCTGACGAGCCCATCGACACCGATTATTGGGGAGAGCTGCTCAAGAGTCTCCTCATCTACAAGGCAAAGGCCAAGCTCAAGAGGGTTTGCGCCGCCATTAAGGATGCTCGCGTCGAGATGCTCAGGGCACGCGACCCAGAAAAGGCCAAGGCATTGGAAGCTTCCGAAGGATTTGTCGACAGTCTCCCGGATCTTACTCCCGGTGCCATGAAGCCAGCTGCTCGACCTGCGACCCTGATCCCGACCCCTCAAGGCAGTTCCGGTGCAGCACCCGGGAACGGCTCGCTTTGCATCGGCTGGGAATGAGGACTTCTCGCAGGCGACCAAGGCGTTGTATGACGGGAAGTTGCACGGGGAGTCAGCGAGGGTGAGGAGATTTTTACCGCCGAAGAGGCAGTCCCGGGCATCCAGAAGCCCCTCTGGGCCGACAAGTACCGGCCACGGAAGCCACGCTACTTTAATCGCGTGCTGATGGGATACGAGTGGAACAAGTACAACCAGACACACTACGACCACGACAACCCGCCTCCCAAGGTCGTCCAAGGGTACCGGTTCAACATCTTCTACCCAGACCTCATCGACAAGACCAAGGCCCCGACGTTCAAGATCATCCGGGAGCACGGTCGCCGGAAGGGCGAGTCCTTTGCGCCCGCCGGCAAGGAGGATACCTGTCTCATCCGTTTCATCGCTGGCCCTCCATACGAAGACATCGCCTTCCGCATCGTGGACCGGGAGTGGGATTACAGCGCGAAGAAGGAGCGGGGTTTCAAAAGCAGCTTTGACAAGGTGAGTCTGAGCATGCGTTTTGTTCACTCTGTTGCTATGCCCATGGTGTCCCTGTTACACCTGTCTCAGGCCTGACCGCGACCCGCTGTTATGCATCTGCCTAGCAACGCGCACCACCTGTGCGCCGCTCTTCCGCGCGTCTCCGCGCCTGTCTCGACCGTTCCTGGCACACGGCTGCTGCACGTCATGTTCCGTGTTAGACGGCTTGCTGAGCGGGATTAATTCGCTGACTTCAACTTTAACAGGGCATCCTGCAACTACACTTCCAATTCAAGAAGGTAAGTGATGGTCTCCCTAGGGATGGACATCTAGGACAAACCTGCGGCTAACAATATTTGCAGATCTATTACCGAAAGTAAAGTCTCAGGTTGCCTTTCGGTCCCGGCACGGCATTGCTAGATCCCAGCCATGGATCTCTGGAACGGAAGACTTGCTCCAGGTGGATGTAGATCGACCGATGCGATGTCGGCCCGTGCTGAAGACCACGTATCTGGCGAACCGGCCGGCCTTGGTGTGTGTATGATCTGTGCGGAACTGCAGCCGATGGGCCACCATCAACCAGCCACAGAGCGAGTGAATGAAAGCTGAGGAGAGCACAACGTCCAGCCTTGCCTTGATCCTGTGACACCATTACCTGGCCAGTTCACCTTTCCGCCATTATCTCCGCCCGCCGCAGGGCCTGACCCGCCGTTTCCTGAGGATGCCGCCTCCCGGACCCGGAGCGTGGAACATGATCGTGCCAGTCCATTTCCCCCCTGAGCAGATCGCCGTCGGAACCGCTCGTCTGTACACTACCGACTCGATAGTCATTCGTCATCCCCTGGAGGTCCTATTGTCGTTGGTAAGCACCGTCCCTGCCAAGGAAGTGGCAAACACGCTGAGCCGTAAGGGATAGGCAGCAGCAAGAAGCGGCAGCGAGGCTGTTGCCGACACAGTTCCTGTGTTGCTTCTGGACGCTCTGGAGACTCTTTCCCCACGCCCAGAAACATTACGAGCGGCTTGCTGCTGCTTGCCTTACGGCAAGCATCATGGTGCCGGCGCAAATGCTGAACCTGCATGTTTCGACAAGCCTTCTAGAATGAAACACGGGTTCTGCAGCTTCGGAGAATCCTCCCAAGCCATTATACGGTGTGGGATGCCTGTGACGAGGGCAGACCTTGCATCGCCATTGGCCGTGCGAGACCAACTGTCCCAACCCGTCTTGTACAAGCCGTCCTTGATTGGTCCTGTCAAGCAGAAAGCCGGCCAACATGCACCTTTCCGGGCTCTCTGATGTCCCGGTGATGGTGTCCTTCGATTGTGCGGACCAAATCGGATGTCTTGTCTGTTGCGGACAATGGCCATGAAGCGAACCAGAAGAGAGAAGGGAGAGCCCCACGTCGACAAGCTGCAGACACAATACGCTTGTTGAAAACTTCACGAACCGTCACCGCTTTCGCATCCCTTGACGCATTGCTGCTTGTCCCGCCAATACCTCTTGGGGGAATGCTGGTGTGTTCAGTCGGCAAGTTCCAGTCTATTCGATCCATGCCGGCCCCGGTCACACTCTCACTCCCATCCATCTTGGCCTCTCGCAGCAGCATGCAGCAAGGGTATGCGGGGGACACTTGAGCTGTACAGATCGGTACATACTGTGCAATGCTCGCCCCACGAGGCTGGCTGGACCTGGCCACCACCCCAGGCGTCGACCTAACCGGTTCCCCTTTGCCTCAATCACACCCTGGGCGAGGGTGTGGAATGCTCGATCAGCTACGGGGCCCTTCTGCGTTTGCAATTCCCATTTTAGCACCGGACACACGCCTTATCCTCCGCAGGCGCGAGCAGTTCCAAGCACACAGCGGCGCAACCATACAGTGTACATGACGTTCTGTACCTCCGCCGCCCACTCCCCACGCACTCAGGTGATGCAGAGCTGCATGGGACCCTGGCAGGTTGAGCTTGCTGATGGTGAGGTCCTGTCGACCAAACGATCCGCTGGCAGGCCTTGACTGTGCAACCGTCCCGTCTTGATCTTCTCGCTGAGTGTCTGTCCGGGGAAGCGCAACCCCTAGCCGTTACACCCCGGGCCCCTGGCTGATGATCTGTTGGTCGGGGAACCAGCCTGGCCTTGACGGTTGATGATGGTACGTATCCCCGGATATGGCGATCCCCCTGGGTGCAGATTGGGGTCGTGCTTGTCATTCAACCAGCCCACTGGTGGCCAGCAGCTACGACATTAGTACTTTTGTCAGCTCCTCCGCGCTGCTCTGCCACATCTTGTCCTCCCTCTCCATCTCTCGACCGTTGTCGGCTTCCTGTGTCTTTCTCTTCGCCCCTGCAGACAACACGGCCAGTTTGTGCCTCCAATCTTCCGGCATCTAATAGCGTGGTCGAGGACTCTGTCCTTTGCATCGCTTCAGCTTGTCTTGTCCGAGATCGTCACGACCCGCAATCATCTCAACACGTGTCAACACTGTCGACCATGGGGGCCGTCAACACCTCCTCCGCACAGCAAATGGCTCGGTCGAGCGCCTCCCCCGATCCCTCGAACGTGGATGAGCAGTTAGTGGCGGGCATGAGCGCCCTGAAGAGCCACGACGGCGACAGCCAGCAGTCCTATGTCCCCAGCCACTGGAGCGGCAGTGACGACTTTGACAACTACCTCTTCACGATTCACCAGCGCTTAGCAGCCTCCAACATGGCAGCTCTTCTCAGTCATCCCCTTGCAGCTGGGACTCGCCCGAGCAGCTTGGCCCAACCCCTTGGGAGGCAGCGACCGAGCAGCATGAAATCAGCCCGCGGTACTCTGGACTCGATCCCCAGCTCACAGGCTACCCTCCCCTGAGAGACAGCTACAGCTCCATTCCCACATCCTTCCCAGCCGACGTGCCGTTCGTTCCAAGCCATTACAATGGATCGAAAAGCGGGTTCCAGCACGCTCGGAGCCAGACCGAGCCGTACCCGGCTCGGTACCACGCCGGCTCGAGGGACTATCCCTCGACTCCTGAAAGCTCCCACCCGCTTTCTCCGTGCAGCACCACACTCGGCCTACCGATGGACGAGGGCATCCTGAGTACTCCCGCTGACGGCCTGTCCAACCTGGCTCCCGAGTCAGGCCAGAGGCTCAAAGTCGGAGAAAGAGCCCTCCTGTGAGCGAGCAGAATGACGGCAAGGGCGGTGAGCCCTACGCAAAACTCATCTACCGCGCCTTCTTGAGCACACCGCGCCGGGCCATGACCCTCCAGGAGATCTATCAGTGGTTCCGCGAGAACACGAACAAGGGCAAAGGCGCCAGCAAGGGCTGGCAGAACAGCATCCGCCACAATCTGAGCATGAACGGTGTATGTTGTAATCGTCACCCTTTACGCATGGCCATGGTAAACTAACAATCCGGTTGCTAGGCCTTCAACAAACGGGAGCGGAAGTTTAGCACTTCCAAAGACAGCGGCACCGGAAACAGCAGCCGCAGTGATAGCGGGAAGAAGTCGACCGAATGGTTCCTCGAGCCCTGGGCCGCCGCCGGCGTCGAGAGCACGACACGCTACCGCAAGGGCAACCAATCGCGCCGCAGCGCAACCAGCCACCGCTGCCGCACCTCCCGGAGCTGGCCCTCCTCCCACCATCACAACCATCATTACTGCTCCAGTAGGCGCAGGAGCGCCAGCGCCAGCGGCATCCTCTCAGGCCGCATGCACCGGGGCACACGCCCCGCGCCGCTGCACAGTCCCGCCGGCAGTGCGTCTTCCGCCCCTGCCAGCCCGGGCATGCAGTACCACCACTTCTCCCTCTCCCCCCTTCATCACCACGGCCTCCACGCCTCGCACGCCAGCCACGCGCCCTTCATCCACAACCTCATGAATGACGCGTCATCGACCACCTCCTCCCCTTATACCCCGCACTTCTTCCACAGCCCCGGCCAGCCAACACCCGGCATGGACAGCACTGGCCGCGGCGCGATGGACTATGGCCACTGCCCCACCGATCCGGCGCTGTTCCCGTCGCCTGTAACGCACGTACTAGCGGCGCCAACAGCGGGTAGCCAGTCTGCTGTGGGGGGAGGCGATGAGCCGACGGTCACCCCGAGCCTCACCATCATCATCACACGGCGTCAGGGTTTGGGAGTGGCGGTGACGCGGCCACCGGGTTGATGTTACCCGATCTGCGGACGACGTCGCCGTCTGCTGGGTACCTACACCACGGCGAGGGCCTGCAGTACCCGCCAATGCAGGCGCATCATCATCATCCGGTGGAGGTGTACGACGAGGTGGAGGTGGAGAGGTATTCGCATCATCAGGGTTGGGGGCCGGCGCTGAACGGGATGGAGGAGAGTGGGTATGATGGCCATCATGATGCGCAGGGGTATTGTTGAGCTGGGGGAGGGGCGGTGGGGCTGATTTTCTTTTTTCTTTTTTTTTTTTGGGTTGGTTTTCTTTTTTTCCGAATTGTGTTTCTTTTGTGTTTCTTCTGCACACATACACTCCTTTGGCTTGTTAGGCTGATTATTAGATGCATGGATGGAATGCTCTGACATGGGATGGTGGTGGAGGAGTGACTGAATGGGTTGCTTAATCCGGCAATGGATGGATGGGTACAATGTACATACGATATCAAACACACCTGGCCCAATGATTACACGCTGACATGATGATACAATACCCTCATGGCTTGGGCTGGCTGGTTGGCTGGTCGGTTGCGGGGATGTTCCCTCGAGTTGCTTGTTGGGTCTTGTTGGTGACAGTGACAAAGAAAGAAATGGAAATGGTGATGATGCATTGATGTTCGCAGAGATGTTGATTTTTCATTGCATCTTGCTGCAGCTGAGGTGGTCTGGAACTTGACCTTTTCGCCTCTGGCAAGCCTTTTTCTCTTCACCATATAGCTGCAGGGGGGACGGCGACGGAGATCGATGACGGAGGGTGGAAGTGGCCCTCAGTTCGAAACTTGATGGGCGATTGCACCTGAGCATGAAGGCCTACGGCACGGGCACAGCCAGGGCCGGCATGGGGGCCTCCGACTGGAAGAGGGCTTACTGTAGTATCCGCGAGTAGGCTGAGGAGGGCGGGATTTCCCGCGCGTTTAAGCGCCTGGAACTCAAGCGCTTTGCCACCGCGCTCGTGAATTCTTGTCCCAGTCCAGGGCTGGCCAAGTCTTGTCTCGCGAAAAAATATGGGAATAGGCCTCGACCTTGGCTCGGGTGTCTGCTTTGAATCAGGAGCGGGGTTTTGAGAATTACTATGATGACAAGTCCTGGGATGATGGGGGCCGAAGACACAGGTGGATCACTGGACGAGGGGCGGGCAGATATCACGAGACTGGGGATGGTTGGGACTTGGGAAAGGTTCCTGCGAGGAAAAAGAAAGGCGTGGGTCACTTTTGCCAGTCTGTCGCTTTTTCAAGCGTCCAGGGCTCTTGGCTGCCCGAGTCGCGCCGCCTTGCCTAGGCCGGTGGAAAGCGACCTGGACTCGACGAGGGCCGGTTGTCGGCTCACTCGGTATGGCCGCGACCCGTGAGAAGTCAAGGGCAGAAAGAGAGTCAAGTCCATCGAAGAACATGCTAGCCTTTTGGCGGCGGGCTTAACTTAGGGCTCTGCAGCCGCATTCGGAACCAATTGGCCACCTGGACTAATGCAGCGGTAACGGCAGGTTGGTGACTGAACTGCAATGACGGTAATCAAAGGGCATTGCAGTGTCTCCAGCATAGTTGATAATGGGTTCGGCGGGGTTTCTGCGCTTCGCCTTTGGCATGTCACTGGATCGATTCTAATGCGCCGTTCCACTCAGATCGGGCATCTGAAGAGTCTCCGCCAGCTCAGAAACAAGCTTCTGATGGACCACATGGCGGCCAGACACTTGCTTGATGTCCCCACCCGATCGACCATGCCGACAGCCAGATGCATGCCGCTGCTGCCGATCACCAGTCATGCTGACCTGATCGGCGCCAAGCACCCAAAGGAGTTTAAGATCCTTAATCCAACGTTCTGGTGCAAGCCACACTCGGCGAGGTCGAGACATGATTCGCCTGGCAGCTGGCGGCGACGGCACCTATTCCTTGCGCGCGGGTGACGGAGCGCAGCCCGCGAGCGGCTGATGTGATGAAGGTACATTGCGACACTCGACGAGGAACGGGAAAAGTCCTCCGGGGTACCCGAAACACGTCGGGCACGTTCTCAAAATTCTTATGGGACGGGATCATCGATGTTGATGACCTGAGTGTTCTTTTTTTTTTTTTTTTTTTTTTTTTTTTGGAGAAAGCAAGTGTTGCTGATATACTTACTAATGATGTCGAGGACTCGCGACTGTCACGAGCGGAGCGTGGCATGGCAGGCATGTAAGGGGGAGGTCTGGGTTCGAGCAAACATCAGCGGTTTTCTGCGCCTGAAATGTAGCAGGTTGGAACCGGCAGGCGATCCGGCAGCCACAGGCAGCAAGTGTCATAGAGAGAGGGCGCTGAAACCTGGAAGAACTTCGAAGAAAGGGCGTCTGACTTCCATTTCGGCTGCAGGGCAGCTCCTGCTAGCGAATCGCGGCTGTCGCCTTGAGAACTGATCGACATGCACCTCTTTCACTGTTGCTTGGCCTTGTTCAGCGAATCAGAGCTTCCATGGCGCCTATTCAACTGGACCTCTGTCGTGGATGCCCCAGTTTCCATTGTCATGCATCTATGACGTGCGCGGGAGATGAATCTGCGGCTAACGAAGTCACATGCGCCCAGTTGACCGCACCGAGTCCTGAGGCAGGCTGGAGACGACACAGCTGTTTGGGAGAGGGCTGGGGCGGCGCAGGTAACGACGGCTCGGACGAAGGCGAGATGAATCACGCGCGGATGATACGGGATGATGCATATGGGGGTCGGGGACTTGCAGGTAGGCGTCGAGAACACCGACATGGTATGGTCGTTGAAATTTGAGGAAGGAGACTGAGACTGAGGCGGTGGCAGGGTTCGGCGCACCCTTCCAGAAGAGGAGGCTTGCAGTGCGTTCCATTTACGGTGACGGGAGTGACCGCGGTTTCTCGACGCCTCAATCCTTATTGGGGGCACCCATGAGCGATTGGATGGAAATGTCGGGCACTCCGCAGAGCGATCGGAGTTCAGCAACCACATCACAGCCAGATCTCCGATGGATGCCAAGGCCACGATGAAAATGGGGTTCTCAACAAGGCATGGCGCTGGTCGTCAACTTGAAACTTGAAACTCACCATCGGTAGCTGACGATTTATTGCGCTTGCTCAGTTGCTTGTGGCCGTGTCTATTCTCAAGCTCCTGCAGTTCGTATCAGCCCGTTCCGGTCTTAGTTCCGCATGAGGATTGAATGCCTGTCCAATGAAGCCTTTTTCTGCTCCTGGAATGCCCAGAGACGGTCAAGAGGCTTACGCAGAGCGTGGCTGTGCCCGTCCTCAGCAACAGCGCGGCACGTAAAACCATGCTGTGCCGCGAGTTGGCATCCCTTCCGTCGGCACTGTTGGTGCTCCCTTTGTGAGCTCGGGCCCGAAAAAAGGGCTGTCTTCACTCGGCTGGTCCTCTCCCGAGCCCTGTCTGGCAAGGTTGGTAGAGTTCGGGAGTATTGCTAACGCAGGGAAGAATACTCACCCAGCTAAGCACTGGCGATGAATCAGTGAGGTCGAAGCAAGAGACCAGGATTTATTTGTATTTTAACCGTCCTTGTAACCTCTGTTACACCCCATACCGGCGACACCGAGCGGCGCCGGGGCCTTATGATCAAGGGTCTGCTCGGCTCCGGAGGGGGAACCATCTTGCGGACCCGAAAACCTTCGGGACCGGCATGGGCGCCGGCAAGCCTCCATCTCCATCTCGGAAAGTGGGAACAACAATCCATCAGAAGGATAGGAAGATAAGACGATCGGTCGCGTTGTTTGTTGCTTGCTGTGTCTCAGAGAGGTACGACGGTAGAGAGCTTCCACAACACGTTGGCGCATGTCGCGCATAAGCCGTAAGGCTGAAGACTGGACGAGGCTTGGTTGTGGCTCGACTGGACTTGGAGCCTTGGAGCCCGATGTACTAAGTATACATTTTCAGACCAATGCCAGCTGGTCATCGCTGGTCATGAGGTACCAACTATATGATTAAGCGCAGGATCGCGCGGTTCTTCGGTCTATTGGCGCAACTAATCCGGTCCCAACAGTCAGTCTGGTCATGGTCCCAACGACCCAATCCTCGGGGCTGTGTCATATCTCATTGGGAGTTGCTAAACCCCGGAGGAATATAATGCTGGGTTTTGGATAAGAGTTCACGACCCGGTTTTTGCAACTGCAATTTCGATGTGTCTGTTTCCATGCAGAGGCGAGCGTCTTCGGGCAGATCTCATGACCTAAGAGAGCTCAGGTACTACCTAGCACAGTGTCAAGACATGGCGGAGTGGAAGAGTCCCCCGACGGAGTGGTGGGGTGAATCCAGCCAAACCCCTTGCTGGCCGATCAGGGGATGCCCATTGGTTACCAAGCTGTCGGGTCACCGTGTGACGGGGGTGTGACGGGACATCCCCGAGGAACACTGTGCCTGTCCGCCGAGGGCGGGAGTTGTGCGAGATGCGCGCCGCCGAATTCAGAAAGAGCCTGGTGTTGTGATCCCAGAGATGTGGAAGTGACGGTCCGGGGATATTCATCATCGTTCTTATCGGGGCAAGGAGGGGACAATGACACCGTCTTGTATCCTCTCCCTGTATCCTCTCACTGTATCCTCTTCCCACAACACCAGGCCTATCGATTCTGCAACCACCCGATGCAGAGGAGGTTTTGGATAGAGATGCGTGTTGCACTGCTCCCGCACGGCAAGTCTCGGCTTGCGCCGATCTGGAGGGCTGATTGGTACCTTTAGAGGCGACCGGTGATCCCAGATTCCCAATGGGGGCCTGAGGTCGAGACCCAGCCGGGGTCCAGTGTCAGGACTTCGATGGAATGGCTTCCCTATCCCGCCCAGCCTCAGCCGTCTTTGATGCTGTCAGCGCCAACTCCATTCCATTCCGCGCTCACGACGGAACCAATCTGGAACAAAGGATGCAGGGTCGCCGTCATCGCATCTTCCTGCACCACTTGCAGCTTGCTTGGGGGCCACATTCCTAATTTCGTCGCCGTCATCGATGATGCCGAGACGCCACACTCCAGCCTTGCACTGTTGAAGATGCGATCTCCGGCACGCTCATCGCTGGTTGCCTCGCCCGAGGTGCATCCAACCTCGTGTCTGATACTGTGCGTCGCAGAAAGAGGTCTGGTCAATTGGATCTGCTGGAGAGCATGCCGGTGGCAAAGGGTAAGATGGTCGACGCATCCGGTAGGTGTTCACTCCTGGCCCACCATCGCATCTGCCAACTGGCTTGGCATCTGGTGTTCCTGCTTTCCGGGGTTGCAGTGGCAGTGTGCGGGTTAACGGCATTTGCAGCCCCTCGACTTCCAAGATTAGCCTTGGCCAGGAGGCGGCTTGCGGTCGCCACGCCCCCTGTGGTCGCACCGAGGGCGGGGTTTTGGGTCCAGGCCTTTCACTCCCTCCCTCTCTTGCGCGGCCACCCGATCATGGTGCTGTTTTGGACAGCCTGGGTGGGGTTCTTGCCGAAGGATTTCCGTTCCAGGATTACCTACCCTTCCTGTCAGCCTTCCTTGCCTCCTTCCGAAAGCCGAGTGCTCAACCAATGGCCTGTACAGAACACTGGTCACTGGAGTTATCACTGGTGGTCGCGAGGCCCAACTGAAGATTGAAACCCAGGAAGCCGGTGAGATCCAGGCGGTCTGGGAAAGGTTCAATCTTGCGGCGTAACCAGACCACTTGGTATCCCCCACTGTCCACAAGGCTGACCACGACCCCCGGCTGTGGCTGGTCGACGAGAGGCTGGGGCCTGTTGGCAGAGAACGCGCCCAGCCGTTTCGGTTGGCAGGTGTAACGTGGGCTTGAAACATGTTTGCGTTGCCAACTGGGGGGGGGAAAGGGAAGCCCGATGCGCCATAGCCGCCGAGGGGTGTCGACTTTCCTTGATGCTGATTCGTTAGCGATATTCACCTTGAGAGGGGATATAGGGGTTGCGATTTCCCAAGCGAGATACTAGCGCGATGTGACAACCGTCGCCAGAGGGTACAAAAGAGGAAATCCGCGGACCGCCCCTCATCATGCGTGAGACCAACCCAATAGGAACGCGGGTGGAAAGTCGAGAAGCCGGTAGCTCTAACGACTTGGAATGAACCCCGGTCGCCGATCACCCGGCTCCACCGAGATTGGATCGGCTGCCATAGCCCATTCCATCGATGCAAAGAAGCTTAGCCGCAGACTTCCTAATGTCTTCACAAGTGTACTGTGTTTCTCGCAGCGAGAAGCCCGAAGTTTGGCGGTGATGATGCTCAACCAACCCCCGCCACCCCCCAGCGCTAATTAACTTCCTCCCTGTCGGAAGGACCGGCCTCCCGGAGCCGAAATGAGAGAGAGTTCTCGGGGGCCGACCGAGACATCTCGGCTGCAAGGGAGTTCACTCCCCGAGAGTTGGAGATTGAATCATTGTCGACGATGGCAACGACGACAACGATGACGACGATCAATTACTGGAGGTTCACCCGCAACAACGGCAAGTGCCGTGAAGGCGTGCAGTGTCCAATTCCCAACTGCCGTCGGCTTTCGCAGTGGCGGTGTAACCACCCCCCTGTCCATCCTGCAACCACATTTCCACACCAGACTTCCCAATCCACCCATTGCCCAATTCCCACCTCGGCGCGGCAACCGGCGTCTCATCTGCCAGGCATGCCCCAGCCAGAGATGTTGAGCGCCGAAATATGACGGGTGCCTTTCCCTCTTACCAAGTACAGGAGCTGTTGAGATGGGCTCTTGGAGCTCCTAGCTGCTAGGACGTGCATTATCCGGATGCCCGGTGCAGTAGCACCATGCAGGTATCCTGATCCGTGGCCCACCAGAAGGGCGGACCGCCGACGCCGCGGTCGCCACGTGGGGTTGCGGATGGGTGCTAATGCAGCTTAGTGGTGGTAGTTGGGGCCGGAGAAGGAAGAAGAAATGGTTCCAGTCGGCGCCAGCCAGCTGTCAACTTGTCGTCGAGAAATTTTTGATGAGGACTTGTGACCGTGGGGTTTCGCTGATATGTCTGTTTTTTGGTGCAGATGACAACCGAACAATGGTCCCAAGGGCATAGCATGCAGGTTGCCGTTGATCTGTCAGAAGATCATGAAGGACCTCGGTCGAGACGCTGGATCACGGGAGATGATGAGATATGACACCTCCTTCCCAAGATCTCGTAGTGTAGAACCCTGAAAAGCTCCAACTCGTGTGAAGTGCGTGATTGGGAGAGCCGCGCCGAAGCCCTCGTCCGGATGCTGTGTCGGATGACACTCAAACACAACGGGCGGTAAAAAGGTCCCTTGACGAAGAATGTCATTGTATAGTGTCATATCAAGGCCACTAGATCCCTATGCAGCCGTCTCAGGTGTGCCTGGGTAGGACTGGCTGGCTTCCGGCCGCAAGCTTGCAAGAATGTCGACAGAATCTGCCTCTCGAGAACAGGGCCTGCTGCTGTCCTTCGGTAGATCGGTATGCGTTGGCCAGACCAGTCATCCTGTTGTGGATGACAGGTCTCACAGAGATCTGACGCATATCAGGATCGGATGTGAACGCATGGCTGAGCGTGCCGCAGAAATCCACGGGTTCCAGCTGTCATCCAAACAAGGCATACGCGCTGCCATCCGGGCAATGCAAGAGGCCTCAAGGTGAAAACGTGATCTGTCTCCCAAGATGATGCACTCGAGTGCTTCAGACTTCCGATTGGAGCGTTGTACTTGCGGTATCGAGGCACGCCAGGTTCTCTGCCATGTCGGATCCTTCTGTTTTGAAAATGCTCAGTTCCAAGTTGTCAACTGGGTCGGTGGTGGTGACAGTTGATGCGTCAAACCGATACTATACCTGTGTAGAACAACACCTGGGAGAGACGCCTGTAGCTCCCGGATGCATGGGAGACGCTGGGAGGCCCTCCACATCGTCATCGACGATTTCGGCGTCCTACCACCAAGTCGCCGGTTAGGGCGCCACACAAGAGCTTCCTCGACAGGCAAATGTCTTCCGAGTCGTTGAGTCTGACCAGATCCCGCTGCGGCCCCGGCCGTAAAGCATGTCGACTCGGCACTTAACGTTGTGTTCTTTGTTCCCCCGGACGAATGTCGCCCAGGTTTCCTGGGGCTTCCAGATAGGGGGGAACAAGGCCTTAAGGGGCCCTGTCTCACCTCCGTCGTTTTCTTCTTCCTCCTTAAAGTGTCCGGTTGTGGCCTATTGTGCTGCCCATCTTGGTTGTGCGGTAACACTCAGCTCTCTCAGCGCTTCGAGCATCTACTTCTGGCCTGAAACCGAGTTTCACCACCCCCTACCGTGCTTTGTTCACCCCAGGATGGATGGCACATGTCCGCAAGACGCATGGGACTTCCGCGGCGTGGCGTACAATCGCAGTGCGACGCTGGGTGACCGGATCGGATGCGGACAGTACCATGTGGGGGTCACCGGCAGCTATCCGCGGCTTGCAATAATCCGTGTGGAAGAGCCGAGGCAGCAAGGCGTGGTGATGCCGGATTCCAAATCAGACCGCTCCCTAATGCCAACCTTAGGAGTCTTGTGCGCGACAACTCGAGGGGGCAGCGCCGACACCGACAGGGCCTGAAGTCCCGTTGCTGATTTAACTGAACGTAGCATCAAGCGTCATGTCCATCCGCCGAGTGGAACCTCTAGGGTGTCATAAGTGACAAAATCGCAAATAGGGGTCGGGGCTGTGAACGGCCGCAGGGATGGAGACCACAACAAGATTTATGGTATTGAAAACTGTCCAGATGATGCAGACGACGCTGTGAATCATTGAAAACCACGTTGGGGGTTGTAGATTCGAAACAAGATGCTTGGGAAATGCAATTCTAGGGGAAGCACCCTCAGAATTTGCGCTTCTTCTTTGCCGGACCTGCGACTGCCCGCTTTTCCATCTCCTTCTGAAGCTCAGCTCTCTTGCGGTCGGCTCTCTCCTGTGAAGTCTCGCGGAGAGGCTCCTTCTTCGGCTCAGCGGCCGGAGTCTTGCCCCTGCCCCGTGTATCGTCACCCGCACTTGCATCTGGCGCCGGACTCGGTACTTTCTTCCCGATCATCCCCAACTTGTGTCGTCTTGGGAGTTGGCTGAACTCTTCAGCGGGTGGCGCCGGAGACGGTGAGCGGGTTATTCTGGCTGGGGAATCTCCTTTCGCCTTTCCACCAATGCGGCCCAACCCTCCTCGTCTGGGTGCAGAGTTCGGGGATGGCGGGGGTGGGGAGCTCGTCTCATCAGCATCAGACGCTGTCTCCGAATCGATGTCAGTAGGCGCAGGGTGTGACCCGGTTGACCTCTGGGAGCTGGCAGGTGGTTGTGGGGGAAGGAGATGGCCTCATGTTCCTGCCAAGAGCCCCTAGCCGAGAGCCAGGAGCCTTGCCCGCAGGCTTGGCCTTTGGGGAACGTTCTGGAGGTGGGGCTTCTGCGTCGTCCTCGCCGTCCGATGTCTCATCATCGTCGACTATCTTCGAGGGGCTCGGGCGTTTGCCTGTGGATCGTGCGCCTGGGGGAGTAGCTTGAACCTGGAAATCGTCCTCTTCCTCCTTGCTGGGCTCAGGCTCCTGGACCATGGGCACAGCTTGTGCTCATGCTTCTGTGGGCGCTCAGAGAGAATGACATTCTTGCCGCTGGAGAGCTTTGTCCACCAGTCATTCAGGATGTTCGATGCCTCGACGTCGAGGTCAGACTTGTACTGCAAGCCGACGGACCCAAAGACGGAGCCAAGGAGGCCAGAGATTTCAGAGGCCTGGGCAACTGGTCGCAGCTCGGGCGCCTGGTTTCTGAACTCGGCTTCCGAGAAGGGCGCGAGGCCCTTAACCTTTGCATCTGCCATGGGTCTGGTGACTTTACGTTTTCCGGATAGCGCGTTGAAGACGTGCTCCAGTCCCATTCCCGTTGCTTCTAGCTTGTCGATCAACCTGGTGATGATGCCGTCTTTTTCTCGGAGAACTGAGACCAGCTGGTCAATCTCTCGTGTCCGTGCCTCGTGCGCCTGGATCATGGGCAGGACGAGCTGGGATGCGATTGTCGACTGCGGGCATTTCTTGAGGTGCATTGGCCACTTGAATGGCTTCAGGGGCTTCGCAGCACACAGGTGATATGCATGACGAGGGAGTCGCCATCATTGTCCCGAGCGAGCGTCAGGGATGTGTTCCCGTGTTCGGCGTCGCTGCTATCAAACGCAGCCCGAAGCAACTGGAGCATTCTTCGGATCTGGTCGGGGCCATCGCTGGGGTCGATACTCGTGTCCTCCACGAGTCCTCGCTTTATGATGAGGCGGCGGTCTAGGCTCTCAACCCATATATTGGCGAGGTCAGAGAGGTGCACGCTGTACGAATCGGCCGTGAAAGCAGTTGAGATCAGGAGCGTGGGAATGCCAGGGGCTGCGGCTGGCAGCAGCCGCCAAGACGGATGGCCAGTCATTGAAGGCAGGTCGGTGGATGGAGCTTGCTGGACCTGAAGCGGAATGCTGTCAAGACTGGACCAGCAAGATTCAATCGCCTTGTGGGATTTGGGGTTGAAGATGAGGGAGAAGCCGAGATGAACGAGGTTGGCACTGCAGCTCGCTGCTGGAAGCAGAAACGTGAGGAAAGTGCGCCGTGAGCGCCGCTGCCTAGGCTCGGATCCGCAAGGCAGCAGTCGCTTCAGAAATGTTTCGGCTTCGAGATCGGCCGTGACGTAAAAAGGGAGTATATGTCGGTTGGCCTTCTATGAACAAGATGGGACAAGTCGAACAGACGCGACAACCCGGGGGATGGGGTGAAGTTGCCGAAGTGAAGTTGTTGGTTGATGTCAAAAGCTCATGGTGGGGCAAGTGGGGCAGTAGGCCCACTCACCAGGGCGGATCTCTCGCCATGGTGAGCTTGGTAAGTTCGCTCGGAGAGTTCCACCACACCTTGAAGAGGGGTCAAGGAAGAAGAGGCAACAGTGGAATGGTATATTGCATATTTGACGTTGGGAGGATACTTCATTCAGTAATGAGTTATATTACATTCTCAAACTTCGCATTCTTACCGCTTTGCTAGGACTTTTGGTCTATGGGCTCTTGTCCCCCTTGGGTCTTGGATGTCATCTTACTCGTCAACCCTAAGTTTTAAAACTTGCCGAATCAAGGTGTACTCTCATCATTCGATCATGTAAGCAGCTAGACTGTTATGGTTTGTTCTGAGTGATATAATTGTCGCTCTCCCATCATCACCCGCTCGGTCGCCCTGCATCAACCTCCCAACCTCACAGTCTGCACACGAAAAAAGACACCCTCAGACAAAAGCACACACAACGACAATAGTTATACATGTACCCTCACTCTCAACTTCAAGACGACAAACTTCCCCTCTCTTTACTTAATCATCACCAGCTCCCACTCCTAGAGTCTTAGATACTCATACTCATCACATAACCCCCTCTCCGCTTAACGTTCCTATTCTCCTCCAACACCTCCTTCGGCACCCTCTCTCTCCCTCCGGGACCCCTCAAATAACCACTCTTCGTCGTATTTGGACACCCTGACAGCGGCGTGTCATTGATTCACAACCATCGTGCTCCTCCTCGATCGCCACATCAACACGCACCACTTCCGGCATCGGAACAGGCAGCCTAATTTGATCAAGATACGCAACATCCCTCCTCGCCTTGACACTGACAGCGACATCAGCCGCCGACTGCCGCCCGCTGTTGCGCAGATCGCGGCAGTCTGCCCTAAGCATGCTGAAGAGGACAGCAAAGGCTTCCGCACTGTCGCTGCGCGCGGCCAGGTGCGCCGGCGTGTCCCCTTCGACGGGGGATGTTGTCTTCGGCAGGGATTTCGGGTCGGCGTCGGTTGTTGCGGGTTTGGGAGATATAGATTCGTGGGGAGGTTGTGGTTTTGCACGAGGTGCAGAACGAGGTCGGGCTTGTTGTGGAATGCGGCGAGGTGGAGGGGGCCGAAGCCCTCATTATTGATGTAGTCGAGAATGCCCGGGGCCGACGAAGGCGATCATCCGGTGGAGGTAGGAGGGGCGCGCCTCGGCGGATGGCGTGGAGGACGGTGTTTTTGTCATTGGAGGTTGTGGTGTAGAAAAGACCCGCGTGCAGGGCCGGTCGGTTCGGGAAGAGGCTGGGGAGAGGAAGTAGACGAGCATGTCTGTAAAGAAGGGGTTGGTTAGTGGGATAAATGGCAGCGTCGGGAAGTAGAGCTGGGTTGACCGATTTCGTCATCTATGGGTGCCAAGTGGACGACTGCGTTGCGGCCGTGGTCATCTCTCGCCGGCAGGATGAGGATGCCTTTTGTGGTCTTGTGCTTTGTTGCGAGCACCTTGAGGGCCCTGTCGAGCAAGCCCAAGTTCCTGAAGGCGCGGCAAAGCTTAGGATTCTTGACCTTTCCCCTTCACTAAGGGTTTCGGCGACACGTCGCGCAGCGTCAACTTCGTCGGAAGACACCGCAACTTCATCCATCGTGTTAGCTGTTCACCTCTTCTAATGGAAGGGCGGATGAAGAGACAAGGTTTGAAGATCGTTTGCGGGAGAGCGATTGTTTGAGGGATGAGGAAGTATCGATACCGAACAGAGCGGGCAGCCGGCGGTTGATGCCGTAGAAAGAAATCAGAACAGCAGTGAAGAAAGACGTGCAAGAGGACTGGTAACGAGGACCGCGACACCAACGTGTCTGTTGACTTGCCCATTTGAGTTTGGTCTAAGCATTGTAGATTGTCTTTATCGGTTATCGTGCTTCTCTCCCGATGTTCTGGGCCCATATTACACGCTGCGCCATTGAAGGGCTTTGGATATCCCCATCTCCAGCGCTGGGGCATGAACCATTCCCATCGTTTCCAACCTCCAATGCCTCAAGTACAGTCAGCCTTTGACTCCGTCATACCAAGAATTTTCAGACGAGATGGCTGAGTCCCTGGATGAAAATTCGGATGCTGTCAATCCCATTCAAGTATGTTTCCTTTCCACTGCGAATGGACCATCAGAGAAGCCCGCTTTGAATCCAAGCTCCCATCCTTTCCCGTCTCAACCACCCATCTTCGAAGGATGCCCCTCCAGCCCCCAATTCCCGCGCTTGCCTTCCCGCTTTTTCTCAACCCCTCCTGTGTCCTGCCCTCTCCGAGGTCCAACCCAACCTTTCCTTTTATCCCACTCGTCTGCGGTGGCTCAGGGGCTGGGGCATTCTTCTCTCCACCAAAGACATGTGATGGCCGAAACGCCTCATCAATCGGGTCCTTCTTGGGCTTGTTCCGCTTATGCTCTTCGGCCGTCTCGCCCCCAGACGGCTCGTTGCTGCACCCGTCGCGCAGGTCGTGGTTGTGGGTGACCATGTGCTCTGTTAAGGGGTCGCGGTAGTAGCGGGACATTACGGTGCTGCTTGAGTGTGTTGGCCTTGGCTCGTTATTTTGGCTTATTGAAAGCAACGATGGTCCGTTCCCGTCGTTAAAAGCTGCGGTGGAAGTCGATCAAGGACAACTGGACTTGAAGTTGTGGCGACATGATGTCATGACTGTGGTTGTCCCCTGACGTCAGGGTCTGGGCACTCGGATTTTGGTAGGCCCTCGCTCAACCTACTTGCCGTTTACCATCACCGATCGGCACATCATGTGAAATTCCGTGTTAGTCCTGAGTTAGGCGGAGCATCAACAGCCAGGGGTATCCAGGAGTCATAAGGTCACCACTGGAAACATGTCAATTCTGGTGCCATTGAAATCACATCTCACAAGTCTGGAATGTTGCAAGGTAAGCCTTTTGTATTCCGGATACCAGCGGCTTCTAGACTATGCCTCCCTTTCCATCAAATCGGCCCAGATCTCATCGTGTGGAGATCAACACATGAGTGTTATTACCCGATCGTGCTGAGTCCTGCCCAACACATTCTAATAACACCCCCTCGCCGTCCCCTGTTCCTGTCACGGAACACTGCCATTTCGATGAGATGCTGTCTAGGCGGCGTGGCGGCCGGAGCAGGGCTGCTTGATGGAGCGGCGGCCGGTACCTCGGCAAGGCTGGCACAATATCTTGCCGGCAGGGCTGCAGCGGCCGCAGCACTTGAGGACGATGTCGCGGGGACCGCGGGTGCAGGTCTCGCAGCGGCGGTAGCCAGAGGAGCGCTCGCAGCGGTCACAGTTGATTTCGACTGTCTCGAGGCCGCGGCGCTTGTTGGAGTCCTCACCGCACTTGTGGCACTGGCCATTTTGAAGGTTGTTGGGGTGGTGACTGGGAGGTCTTGGATGTGATAAGTTGCGAAGAGCGATTCGCTGTGGTACGGCCGGCGTACTTCTGAGAATTGAGACTTGAAGAGATGGAAGAGAAGACAAGAGTGAGCTGGATGGTGGGGATGGAAAGAAAGACTTTGAGCTGGAGTTCGCAGCTCCTCTTATAGAAACAAGACCCGGTCAGATGCCCTGCGTTTTCTGATGTTGACGCTGAATTATGACGAAAACGCCCGCTGTTCATGGCCCCAGGCACAAGTTTGGAGAGGCACAAGGTCTGGAGTGTTGCCTCCCTGAGACACCCGTGCCTCGAAGGACTGAAAGTGCGACGAAACCTCCATAGACACCAAAACGGGCATGGCCAATGCCCGTCCTCGGCCACCCACACTTCGATACCAAACACTTCTGGCCTCCTGGCTGCAGCGATCGGATTCATCTCTGTGGTACACAAACTGGCAATGATATCAAAGGATCTAAAGCCACCAGGCCACGGTTCTGTGGAAAGGTCTGAGGCAAGTAATTGAATCCTTGCTACCAGAAAAAGTGACTTGGAAGTCAGCAGTGGCCTTGAGAGGAATGGCCTTGAAACAGGACAAGCAGTCGTGACCGCCTGTTGGGCTCTCAAACATATCTTGGATTAACCACCTCGTACTTGAAGGCATGAGTGGAATGTGCCTAAACACAACACTGGCATCTGATGTGGACTGTGCCTTATACGGCTGACCACTGAGTAGAAGGATCCGAGGTGGCCCAGGGAACCAAACTGGGAGCAATTAACATCACAGTACTTTCTCTCGTCTTCATCGTAAAAGTTCGGACAAAAAGGTTTGTCTTGGAGAGACCGGAGGACGAAAAGAGAGACCCAGGCTCCAGCGGCAAAGCAGGCTAGATCTTGTTCAACGGCTTTCTAGAACAGAGAAGAGATACAAGTTGCATCAGTAAAACCTGCGACTTTGGCACCAGTAAACCACCGCCTCAATCCTGCATCCCCCTTCACCTGGCATTGGTTGCAAATTTCATGGCCCTTGGGCACTTGCCGCTTAATTGGGCGATGCCAAGACCGGAATCCTACTACGATAATAGTCCGAGGGGGATTTCCTCTTCCGAAACCCACCTTAGCCAGTTTCGCTTTCGCTACTGCGCCGACCAACGAAGGGCGGATCGAATCTGACCTCCCATTCGCGACATTAACAGCAAGCATGGTAAAGGGTTGCCCCAGCATATGGAGAGAAGAAGAAGGGTGGTCTATCTTGGGAAATGGAGCTACACCCCGAGAAATCATTCCCCCGCCTCGGCTGAGGGTGCCTCCCCATACCATCCGAGATTCTGCCCGCTGAACTCTTTGCCAAGATTTTTTGTCGAGTTTGAGACAATACGTGAACTGGCCAACTTCGTGTTCACGTCACGCTTTGTGTATCGGCGCTTCGAGGCGCAAAAGCGCACTGTTCTCTTCCGCGTGCTGCAGAACGAGCTCGGCCCGGTCTTACCCGACGCGAGGTTCCTGAATATGCTTTGCCGCACGCTCCACCAGATCAACTTCCTCGCCGACTTCTTCATTGAGGCACAGCTACGCTCATCCAGGCTGACACGAAACTCTGTGAAGGAGCTGGCACCGACTCAGCTACGCCGGCGGCGGCGGCCCGCCCTCGCACACAGAGCAACTCCGCGTCGTGCGGGCATTCTATCGCCGCCAGATCGTTAGCAACGCCTGGGCCCCGGCGAGGCGCGACACATCGTACCTCACAGAGGATGTGATTGCCTTCGGCAGCACCATGAACAACCAAGGCGTCCGCGGGGTCTCCTTGCGGCCTTCGATCCCTGGGAGCTGCAGCAGATCGATGATCCCAACAGATTCATTACACAGTTTTGTGCACGGCATTCATACTCTTCTCTCCGAGAGCGGGGCTTCACCAGGACCCATGCACACAACAGAGTATGGCGAGCTCTTTGACCACCTGCATCTTCTGGTGCGGTACCTGCGGACCTATCCTGCCATGGCCGATGCTGCATTTCGCAGGGTATCTTCCCCAGAGGCGGGAACTACAACCAAAAACCCGGATGGAGCGAAATGATTAGCCTTGAATGTTCCAATGCAATCGGGTTGCGGCTCGGGTCTTCACGACGCAGTATGCCATCGCCACTTTTTCTTACCGTTTTCAAGAAGAGCGGCGGCGGACCCTCCCAGACCCTACATGAAGCCTTTGAGCGGGACGGCAAGAGAATCGAATTCTTTGAAGAGGATCCCCAGGGATTCCATATTGCTGGGTGGATGCTGCGGGGGTGTGTTACATTGACTGGTATGGAGAAGCGCTTGTCATTTATCTTCCCTACCGCCGGAAGACATCGGTCCCCGTTTCGCCGGCAGCCAGTCTCCTTGGTCTGGTCTTTAGCTGGGTTTGCGTTCCGGGACCGGAGCCAGGTAGAGGAGCTGAATAGACTTCAAGTGTTTCGGTATGCAGACAGGATGGGTGCTGAGGCGAACAAGCCAGGCACTGGAGGAGGAGGGTGAGGCACCCAGTGAAGGGACACACCAGACGTGAGGCGGTATAGGCTAGGCTGGCTGGCTGAGAAATGAAAAAGGGGGAGTCGAGACTCATCGCAAGTAGCAGGCGGGGACGTCGAAGAGTACCTCCCGCAGCTATTCTGTCTCTTAACTCCCCCTCGCTTGGTTTCCTCAGCATCCCCCTTCAAGGCTGGCTCCGCACGTTCAATCCAGACACCCCGCTTAGATATCTCTCACGCCAGTACCCTCTGCCACCCTGTCTGTGACTATCCGCGCGTTTCTTCCACGACTTCTTCCTCCTGCGCTTCATGTCATCGTCATCCCGCCATCAAAGCAACAAAGCCGTCTTCCCTGCCTCCAAGATCCGGCGCCTAAGCTCCTCGTCACCGGGCGGTGTCCTGGGAAGATCTCAGAAACGTAGCCGCACCGCCTGAGCTACTCGTGCTCGGAGTAAAAGACCACATCACGTTACCAGCAGTCCCCGTGGGCTCGCCAACACTACTGGAAAGTACCCCATTCGCGCCCGTCTTGTCCGTTGGTGAGCCAGTCGTTGCAGATCCAGTGCTGTCCAACCTCATCAATCCGATCCCAGATCCAGCGCCACTCGTCCCGATCAGTAAAAGTAGGGGAATAGTGGTTGACTATTGACCCAAACATGTGTCTTACGCGGGGTGTTGGTTTGCTGTGAAACGAAGGATTTTTCTTCTTTCGCGGTAGTCCTTGGCTTGATCGAGCTTAAAGAGAAACCCGAGCCCTTGGAGAAGCTAATGGCGGTAACGCCATGTTAGAGAGTGAGAGGATCTGAGTTGAAAGCGATGGAGGGGACCTGACTTACATATATCCCCGTATTGAGCGGTATTGAGACTTACGAGGATGGTTCGGATGATGGCGTTAGGGCTCTCGTTGAACCCGGCATATAGCGATGAGTGGCTGCAGATTGTTGAGGTCAGGGATGGCAGGCTCTCCAACTGTCTTCAGACCATGGAAATGAGATGCAAAGGTATCCGGAGGAAAAGGGGAGGAAGGAGGAGGGGGGGGGGGGGTGCCGGGCGCAGTCCTAACTGAAAGTTTAAAGTGCGGACTACAAAGGCTCAAGGATCAGCAAATGAGGAGGCCGTTTATTTGGCCTTTGGGTCTTCTGGCGCTCGCGTCCGTGCGAGGTTTTAGGGTTGGAGGACCGAGAGAGTTTGGTCCGGGAACTTCACTAGACTCGCAGCTGCTTGGGACTGCCCGCATTTCCCAGTCCAAGCGAGTGCATCGAGGAAATGCCCGAGTTTAAAGAATAAAAATTTGACATGATTGTACGATGATGGTCTTCTCTATCGATCGGAGAGTTTGATGTTTACCCGCCGTTGGCCACGTTGTTCTCTGCTTCGGATCTTCTCCCTCTATCTTCTCGATGATCCTCAGGAGGGAGGTCCCTCCTCTTCTTGGAGAAGTCCCAGGTCACTCGGCTGAGGTCCCCCTCGCTCCAGTATCCTCTACCACCCTCCTTATAGATATCCGCCCTCTCCTTCCACGAATTTTTCCATATTGACCTTCTTGATCCCAACATTTCGACTGAACCATTCCAGCATGCCCTGCCGCATAGCCTCGGTAAACCGTTCTTGTAGTTCCTCATCGCTGAGTGGCGCTGTCTCAGGTGGGTGATCCCACAGCACATACCCGCAGCGCCTAAGCAAAGAGTGCAGGTCGTTAGTTGATGACATCGGGCTGCCGGAGTGGCTTCTGGCCTTCGTACCACATGCGAAACGGTGCCGAGCCGTACACGTCCGGCCCGTTGTTGGGCCACCAGTTGCTGACGCTTGCGTAGTCGCCGTCGCGGATCCAGTCGGCCATCTCGTCCCAGATGAAGCCCATCACGTCGATAGAGCCGTTGGCGAACCGGGAGCCGAGCATGTGCTTGGTACGTGGTGCCTGGCCGAGTTGATGTTTGCTCCGAAAGAGCTCGCGCCGCTGGTGGTAGGTCTTGATTTGGTCGAGCTTGTGCAGGAAATCCAGACCGTAAAAGAGCTTGATGATAGAGACAGTCTCAGATAACTTCCTGATGCATCTCGCGAATGGGTCCCCAAATTAAAAGGGCGACGCGAGGAGCTGTGGGATTAAGGAAGGACTTGTTAATGAACTTACATAGGCCTGTTTATGTTCGTTGGCCCCACCGACAGCCAGCCAGCTGACGCATTGCGAACCCCACGAGATGTCATGGGCAGCAACTTCGTCGAAGGCTAGCATATTTAAGTTGAGCGTAAATCGAAAACGCGGGTATGGCTGTGACAAGTTTGAGTCACCGCCAGTGATAGGAACACTTACCACGAGAGAGAACACGTTCAAAGTAGTGGTGGATGCAGACCAGCTGATCGTTCACCCACGGAGAGAAGTAGCCGAGGAAGTGATCTTCTATCAAGGTCTCCAAACGCCGCAACTCGGCTGGAGTGTAGCGGTATCGGAAGAGATTGCAATATATTTCGAACCGGTACATAGCCCGTTGGATCCGAAACACTTCGTCGGGGAAGCGGAGATATGGTCCGGCGGTGTAAGCCAAGATGTTGGTGAACAAGTGGGAGCATGTCGCGGAGCAAATCGTCAGTGAAGTACTGGACGATCGAGTGCGTTCTGCTCAGGGTGCTGACAAGGTGCATGTCAATGGAGCTGGAGAAGGGGTCAGGCGGCAGCGGACCACCATATCCGAAGTTGTCCTGGAGGAAGCCGACGATCCGTTGTAGATCACCTCGGTCAAGGCTGGGCGAACTCGCGAAATAGGTGCAGAGAGCATACTTCATCAAGCGGGGAGGTATTTCGCTTTTGATCACATGTCGAACGATTCTGTGGCGGTCCTCCTCGAAGGCAGCATAGAGAGACGGGTGGGTAAAATGGCAGATGCCAAGGACCGCAGGTTGTCCAGGCGAGATAGTACCATGGCTAGGAGATGCAACGGCATCCGCAGAAGGGGGGTGTCTAGCATTGTCTGGTCGGGCATGCCACTTGAAGCTTCGTGCTAGTTGGGATGACAGTGGTGGTCAGGGGGCTCGATGCCATGACAAGCATGGCGAGGCGGTGGAAGGCGCGAGACTAACTCCGAGACTGCAGTCTGATGAACAGATCCGTCCAGGTCTTGATCGTGAACCTGGCCCAGGGGTCGGCCAGCCGGCTGATACCAAGAAGGTGCTGTGAGCCCTCGTGGCGATGCGGAAATGTTGACTGTTGGGGTTTTCAGACTCGTTGATGTGCGAAATCGACTGGCTGTCAGGCATTCCGCTTTCGGTTATAGCTGCCGCTGGTGAGTCATCGCGGGCTCAATGATCCAATCTTCAACCAGGCCTTGGGCCTTTTGCAACTGCCCGGCAACGATGACCAAGCTGCACAACCAACTGTCAGCCTGGAGAATTGCCTCGCACTAGGACGGGAAACACGGCCTCACCAACCGCAGCGGTCATGGAATCCTGAG